>PVLD010004178.1:0-129484 GCA_004027595.1 Dinomys branickii | reverse complement strand
AACTCTCACTGATCCTCCTGCCTCAGCCTCCCAAGTGCTAGGATTACAGGCATGCACCACCACGCTCCGCCTTAATTTTCAAACAATTGAGGACTTTCTAGATTTCCTTGTACAGTTAATGCAGTGGGGGGCCCTGGAACCCAGGGCCTCACAGGGGCTGTAAGCCCTCTGCTCCTGAGCCTTACCCCAGCCCTTTGTGTATTTATGTTGCTGAGTTGCTGAGCTGGGCTTGAACTTGGGAGGTGTTCGGTATGGTCTGTGCCTGAGCAGTGTCTGGATGCCCATAGGCAGTGCAGGGTGAGGAGGGCCACATTAGCTGTAGCAGAAGCTTTTTGAGACAGGGTCTCCTGCATTGCCCAGGCTGGTCCCTAACTCCTGGGCTCCAGTGTCCTCTGGCTCTGTCTACCAAGTAGCTGGGACCACAGCTGCCCCACTGTGCTGGGCCAGTGACCTCTTGGTTCTGATGGGGACAACATGCCCATGAGGCCACAGTGTGAGACTAAGCCAGAGTTACACAAACAACTTGCTAGGCCCAGTGTGGCAGCAAGGTAGCCTGTCCTACCTTGGCCTTGTGGTTGAGTTGTAGGGAGGGTGAGGCCCTGACACCGCCTTGCACTTGGCCTGGGCCTGGGCTGTGCATGATGGGCCTCCCTTGCCAAGACCACAGTGACGACATAGACACGCTGCAGGGCAGAGTAAGGTTCCTGGGCCCTGGGTGCTGGGCTTGGGCTGTGAGCTCTTGGTTGCTGGCTGTAGAGGCATCTTGTGACCAGACGTTGGCATTGGTGTGGTCTGTCCTCCAGCGTAGATGTGGCAGGCGGTGTCTTGGGATGTGGAGGTACAGGGTGGTGAAGGAGCATGGGTGGGTGGGTGCAGCACAGGAGGCTTCCTGTGCCCCTGCGAAAGGGCCAGGTGGTTTCGCTAGGGACTTGGTGAAGAGCTGTCTAAACATCAGCTGGTGTCAAATGCATTTCCATCCCCTGAGCCTGCGGCACTGGAGAGCACAGAACAGGAGAGTGACCAGGTGGGCGGGGCTCAGTGAGCAGAGACCCCAGAATAGGTCCCATGTCCAGGAGCTGGAAGGGCAGATTCGGGTGTTTACCACCTCCCTCAGGAGCCCCAGGAGACAACATGGATGAGGGCCTCATGCTGCAGCCTAGACCTTTTATTTGGAATTTTACCTTATTTATTTATTTTTTGGTAGCAGAAGTCAAATTCACAACCTCGTGCTTGCCAGGCAGGTGCAATGCCACTGAGCTAAATCCCTGGCCCTGGAATTTAATTTTAAAAGAAATAAATTCAGCCCAGTTGGTATTAATGAGGGGATGCTTGACAGTTTTAGTGGAAAATTTGCATTTGTGTGTATATAATTAGATGTGCCTGGCTAAACAGGGCAGAAGAGCACATGTCCTTGCTGTCAAGGGCACAGTGTCCAGCAGCTGCCACTAAGTGGCCCCAGGGCCTTGGGTCAATTGCCGTGGCCTGGCTTGGGTCAACCGTGTCCTGGGCCTGTCCCCACTGCTCCTTGCTCCTCCTTGGCCTTCAGGCTCCCTTCCCAGCTTTCTCTGTAAGAGTGAGATTCGGCTCAGCACACATGCGGGGAAGGGGTGGCCAGTAGGGTAACCGCAGAGCCTCCCAGGGCTCTGCCCAGCCCCAGTGGTCAGGCAGGGTACCCTCTGCTTCGTGTGACCCTGACGTCCCCAGGCCTGGTGGTGGATGAGGAGAATGGCCTTGCTGGGGAACTTGAGACCTAACTGCTGACTGCTCTGATGCCACTGCCTGTCCCCAAGTCTTGGGGGGCACTCCTAAGAGCATCAGGAGGCCACCTGGACACACTGTCTCCACAGCCTCAGGAGGGAGGGAACTGTGAGTGACAGCTCCAGGCCTGGGACCACAGAAAGCCAGCCCACAGGCACGTGGGGGACATGAGGAGGCCTGGCAGCCAGTGACAGGCACAGGGGTGGGACAGGGGTAGATGCTGGCAGCAGTGCCTGCAGACTGGCCTGGCACAGAATGGGCCATGGCCTGGAGGCTGTCTGGGGTGGTGTTGCAGCCCTGGCCAGCTGGGGAAGATGCCATTAGACTGACCCCGTGATGGGCTACCCGCCCCAACCCCTAGGTGGACTTGGGTGTGGGAGTTTCCTGCTCCTCCAGCTGCTGCTCCCAGGGGTGACACAAGCCTCTCTAATTAGGATGTGCCTTTCAGTCCTCAAGAGCACAAGCTCTGCCCTGCCCTGAAGGAGGAGCTCACACCCTCCTGGCCCCCAGTGGGCCACCTTCCTGGGCAGGCCCCAGGCCCCAGGCATTGGGTAGAAACGGTTCCACTTGTCATGGGCAGCTGGCTGGGGCTTCTCTCAGCCGTCAGAGGTCAAGAGCCAAGGGTGAGGGGCAGCTAGTTGTCACAGAGACAGGTGTGAGCCTCTCTGTGCCTGGCTCCTAAGTTTTCAAGTTCAACCTTCTAGTTATTTCCAGGTTATTTTCATTTAAATAATAAAAGCAGTATTAAGCATAGTATTTCTTGATAAAGAATTAGTAAGTCTTTTAAAAGTGATTTTTTGCCAGGCGTGGTGATGCACGTCTGTAATCCCAGCACTGGGAGGCTGAGGCAGGGGGATCCTTGTAAGTTCTAGACCTGCTTGGGCTACAAAGTGAGCTCAAGGCCAGCCTAAACTGCATAGCGAGACCCTGTCTCAAAAAGACAAGAAAAAAAGAAAAGTGATTTTTTTAGGGAGGGTGTGGTGGTACACAGCTGTAATCCCAGCATTCAGGAGGCTGAAGCAGGAGGATCACCACAAGTTTGAGGGAAGCCTGGGCTACAGAGCGAGACCTTGTCTCAAAAATAAGTAAGTAAATGTGATTTTTGGTTGTTGTTGTTCTTATTCTCCATTGGGACCTTGCCCTTGCCAGGCAGGACCCTGCTCAGCCATGCTGCTGAGCTATATCCCTGGCCTCCAGTGGTTCTTGAAAAATGTTGGTTAGGCTGGGTGACGTGCAACACACTTGTAAATTCAGTCACTTGGGAGACTGAGACAGGAGGATCTGGCCAACTTAGTGAGACCCTGTCTCAAAATAAAATGAAAGCTGGATACAGCTTGGTGATAGTGCACTTACCTTGCAGAAGATGCTAGGTTCCCTCCAGCACTGCAAAACAAAAAAGTGAGACAAAAGTGGCTTGGTTCCCACTCTGCCCATCTCAGCCAGTGATGCTGACAGTGACGTGGCTCCCTTAGCTGCTGGTTCTTCCCAGTGCCGTGTGTTGGGAGTTGACACTCAGGCCACGCTGCACACCTCGAACATGGAAGGTCCCTTGTGGTGTCTAGTGGCAGGTCCTGGATACCTCTTTTCGAGTGCCAAGGCTAGTGTCTCCATGCCCACAGACCTGCCAGCCCAGGACTCCAATGGTGCTGGCTCCTAACTGCGAAGCAGTTGAGGCTGCTGTTCACGGCCTGGGGCTGTGGCCTCCAGCCTGGGGCTCTTCTGTGGTCCCAGGTGACCCTGGGCAGCCACCTACCCGTGCCTGGAGGTGTGGATGGAATGTGGCTCAGAAAACACATTGAGCGTTGTGGTTCTGTGGTCCCCAGCCGGGTTTCCGGTGCTGCCTGGCTGACAGGGCCCTTGTGGTGCACACACTGCTGCCAGCGAGTGTAAGGCAGGAGCAGGGTCTGGAAGATGGTGCCGGGGAGGGACATGCTGGAGGCCGGTCCATTCTTGCGTGTCTGGCCCTTGAGTCAGGCCACTGACTGCCCTGTTCCTCCTGCAGCAGTCGTGTGTGAACTGTGGCCGGGAGGCCCTGAGTGAGTGCACTGGCTGCCACAAGGTCAACTACTGCTCCACGTTCTGCCAGCGCAAGGTATGTGCTCCAGGGTGCAGGGCCCTGCCCCCCCTCGTCCTTGCACAGGGTGTGGTGCCTGTCGCTCCTCAGGAGGCCCCGTAGGTGGTAGCTGTCCGCCAGCACCAAGGTACTGTCTGAGGCCAGCAGGTTGCGTAGCGCAGCACGGAAAGGGCGGTGCACAACCTGCTTGTCCCTCAGCTCTTGGGTGTCAAGAAATGTTTTTCCTAGACCTACAAATTCTGTCTCACATCACTATGGCTTATTTTACCCTCCCTCGGGGACAGTTAGGGCCCTATCGTCTATCTGTTCCTTTGGCCATCTGGACATCTCCCAGCCAGGAGTCATCCCTGTGGCCTGTAGCATCTGGTTTTTGCTCACTGTGTTTCTGGGACTCCTCCCTGTCATGAACCAGCCAGGCTGTGCCTCTTCTGTGGCTGTCTGGTCACAGTGCCCTGTGCGGTAGCGTGCAGCTCACTTGTGCACACCTCTGCACTGTCCCCTGCCTGGCTGGTGGGATGCTGCTGCTGGAGACTGTTAGAAGAACATGTGTCTTCGCATGTCAGGGTGGACACCTGGGAGGGTTTTCAGGTCCCATGGTGAAGGTGTGTTCAGGATTATGGAGAAACTTTAGCCTGTTGTCCAAAATGACATTCCCACAGCATATTGGCCCTGTCTCCATGTCCTCACTGGTACAGTGCCTTTGGCCAGGGCTGTTCCACTGGTGATGCGTGTCTCACCTTGACGTGACTGCAGCCATCTTGGGTCATAGCCAACAGGACCACCCCAGAGTGACCCTAGCCGGTATCCCTGCAGTTTCCCAGCAAACCCTACAGAGGTAGTAAAACCATTATGTATGTGTCATCTGGAAGCCCACGCCCTCAGCCTCTTGAAGTAGGTTATGTCCTCCTTTTTGTCAGTCAGTACTCATTAGAGTCATGGTGGGGGGCTCTGCAGCTGGACCCTAGACCCCACTTCTGTCAATAAGTCCCCAATAAATTGCTGTTTCTTCTGTGGTCTTGGTTCTGTCTGCCTCTCTAGTTTCTCGCACCTGAGGCTGGTCATGTCCTGGGACTAGGTGGTTCCAAAACAGGCAAGAATCCATATTGGGGTGAATTCTAATTCCTGTTTTCCTAACAACTTATGAGCCTGGGCATCTTTGGTACGTTCATTAAGCATTCACATACCATTTTTGGTGAAATGTCTCTTCAAATCTTTTGCTTTTTTGTTGTTAGACAGGGTCTCATGCAGTTCAGGCTGACATTGAGCTCACTATGTAGCCCAGGCTGGCCTCAGACTCCTGGCAATTGTCCTGCCTCAGCCTCCTGGGTACTGGGATTATAGGAGTGTGCCACCATGCCTGGCCTTTTGCCTATTTTTTAAGTAGGATTGCTTCTTTTCTTATGGAATTTAGAATCCTATATATTTTGTATATAAATCCTTTATCACATATATGCTTTGCATATATTTTCTCCCAATCTATGGCTTGTCTCTACTTTGTTCATTTATGGTTTTGGTGCTAGAGATTTGAATACAGGGCTTCACACAACCCAGCCCCTCACCTTGTTTTTTTTTGTACCAGGAATTGAACTTATGACCTCGTGCTTGCCAGGCAGGAGCTGTGCAGCTGAGCTATATCCCCCTCCTTCACTGTCTTAATGATGTTTCTTTACTTTCCTTTTTTTTAAATGATGTTTCTTGCAGGGTAAAAGTTTTTAATTTTGATGTGTCCAGTTTATCAAAATTTTTTATGAGGACAGTGTTTTTGGCATTTTATCCTGGGACTTGCAGTGTTGGACCTCAGGAGTTTTGTCGAAATCAAGGCCAGGAAGATTTTTTTTTCCTGTTTTTTCTAAAACTTTTATAATTTCAGTTCTCAGGTTTAGTTACGATAGGTTTTTTACTGATGGTAGGAGTAGTTCAAGGGCATTTTCTGCAAGGAGATATCCAGTTGTCCCAGTAGCGTCTGCTGGAACGGTGACCTCCCCCAGGTTCTGCTGAGTGTGCAGACTGCAGGAGGGAGGTTGTTTCTGGAGCTGGCTCTGCCCACTCCGCTGAGGCAGACTGTGCTGCCTCAGTTACAGTTGCTGCTTTGCCGTCAGGAAGTGAGGCCTCTTGCTTTATTTGTTTTCAGAACTGCTCTGGCTGTCTTGGTCCTTTGCATTTGCTATGCATTTTGCTATCGGCTTGTCACTTAGTGGAAAAGGCTTGCTGGGAAGAAAGCCAGCCTGACTGCGAATCTAGCCTGTGAAGCAGAGCGCTTCTGTTGGGTTGTGGTGTCTGACAAGCCCATCCTGCTGCCCTTCTGGGGCTGCTTGCTCGTATGCAGTCCTTCGGGGTTCTTTTCTTAGTCCTGTTTTAGGATGCCCACTGCAAGGGTACAGGAAAACTGATGTTTGTACTGTGTGGTTTCATTGGGACTGTGTGGCCGCTGAATAGATTGTTTTTCCTTTATAATCTGGGAGCCTTTCCTTCCTTCCTTCCTTCCTTCCTTCCTTCCTTCCTTCCTTCCTTCCTTCCTTCCTTTCCTTCCCTCCCTCCTTCCCTCCCTCCCTCCCTCCCTCCTTCCTTTTTTTATTGTGCAGCTACACCCCCTAATCTAGTACAGTGCTGAGGGGTGTTAGGAGCAGAAATCCCCACCTTGTTCTCCATCTTAAGGGCAGACAGTTTGGTCCTTCATCTCTAACTGTGATGCTGCCTGTAGGTCTCTTATCAGATGAGGAGCTTCCTTCCATCCCCAGTTGAGCTGCTGATGTACCCTGTGAGCATCTACTGCAGTGACCTTCAGGGGTAAAGCCAGCCCTGCCTGTCTGGGAAAATCTCGTGGTCACAGGATTCTGTCCTGCTCGTTTCTACTTGATTTGTCTGCAACTTTGTTGAGAATTTCTGTGTCTGTACATGAGATCAGTCCACATTCTTTTCTTTTTATTTTCTTTCTTTCTTTCCTTTTTTTTTGGGGGGGTACTGGGAATAGAACTCAGGACCTTGCGCTTGCCGGGCTGGTGCTAGTGCCGCTGAGCTATATCCCAGGCCTGATCAGTCCACATTCTACCCTCAATGTCCGTCTGACCTACAGCTGTGTCAGGAAGTGGTGCACCTCTTCTGAGAGACTCAGGTGATCACTGCTGTTTCCTGCCAAAAAGGTTTGTTGGAAGTCACTTACAAAACCAGCCAGGCCTGGACTTCTCTGTGGAATACTTCTATTACCTGAAGTTAGGTTCTGTTGCCCCTTGAGTTGGTGTTGGCAGCACACAGCCTTTTGGGAACCTGTCCATTTCTTTAGGGCTGTTGGATTTGCTGACATCACCATGTCTGTGGTGCTCCCTTAATACCCTTTGGATTTCTCTGTGGCCAGCTGTAAGGCCTCTGTTGGCAGTGTTGGCAGCAGGGACTCGTATTTTGTAGCTGGAGCTCCACGTTTGTCTACTCTCAGGATCTTACCAGTGAGCCAGCTCTTAGTTCTACTGTTTCTATACTGTTTTCTTACTTCCCACTTCCCTGACATCTGCTCTGCTCCTTCCCTTCCTCCTGCTGTGCTTGGTTTGCCCTTGTCTTTTCCAGTTCTTGAGATAAAAGTTTATGTTGCTAACTTGGTGTCTGTCTTCTTTTCTAATATGTCCATTTAAAAGGGCATGTTGTTCCCTGTACACCACAACCCTAGCACTATCACACACAACTTGACAAGTTGTATTTTCCTTTTTATTCACCAAAGGCTGGGATATAGCTCAGGGTAGGGTCCTTCTAGCATGCTCATAAGCTGGGCTCAACCCCCAAGAATGCCAAAATAAAATGTTTATTTTGGTTTTCTGTTTTGAAATAGGACCTCAGTATACAGTTCAGGGTGGCCTTGAGCTCACTTTGCAGCCCAGGCAGGTCTAGAACTCACAGTGATCCTCCTGCCTCAGCCTCTCAAGCGCTAGGATTATAGGCATATGCTACCACGCCTGGCTAATTTTTCTTCTGAGACAGGGTCTCCATTTGTTGTCCAAGCTGGCTTTAAACTTGTGATCCTCCTGGCTCAGCCTTCTGAGTAGCTGAGAATACAGACCTGCGCCACAGTGCCTGGCTGAGAATCTTGTTTTTAAGCCCATCCAGAACAGAAACCAAAGGAGTGTGGAGAAGGCTGGACCCCAAGTGGGCTGGAGTGGGGATGGGGAGCACAGGTGCTGGGACGATGTGCCTCGGCCCAGCAGCCCTGGGAGCCAAAGCCAGGGCACCCTCACCCAGCCCTGCCACACACGTCTTGCTCTGCCCCAGGCGCTGCTCCCACCCCCTGCTACGTGGCTGTTACCCTTACCTCCTCACAGGACTGGAAAGACCACCAGCATGTGTGTGGTCAGTCGGCAGCTGTCACCGTCCAGGCTGATGAAGTCCACGTCGGTGACAGTGTGGTCGAGAAGGTCACTGTGTGAGCCAGGCACTGCTCTGCCTCCCACAGAGGCCCTGTGGGCCGTGCAACGTGGAGGAGACCCGCAGGAAGCAGCTGGTGGACTGGTTCCCACAAGCTCCAAGCCATGGTGCCCATGCACAGGGCCTCCCCACCTGGGAGGGACAGACCAGGTTCCCACCCCTCACGGTGCTCTCACCTGGATTGTGGGCATGTGGTCGCCCACGGTGTCCCTATGCTACAAACATATGTACATACATGCTGTGTCTGTTGATAAAGTTGTAAATAAAGTCTCCCACCCCACCCACTGTCTGATTGAGGCTCAGAGAGCTGGAAGGGGTTCTGTCCTGTTTGTTTCATGCGGCTGGTGACGTGAATCCCTGTCCACGGCAGGGCTTGGCCTCAGCATTTCTCTTGCTGACCCTGAGCAGGGCGTTTGAGGGGATATAACATCTGCCTCGGCCAGCTGTGGCTAAACGAGGGCATTCTAGTCCTTCCATAGAGGACATCACATGGGAAGGTGGCCTCAGGTTGAGCTGGCTCCATATCCTCTGCCCAGTGACCCTGGTGCCTGAGGTGGCCCATTTTAGTGCCTGGGTGGCCATGCGCAGGACTATGGAATTCTGGTCATCTCCATGCTGTGCTCAGGAGCAGGGCCATGAGCCTGGACACATTTGGGGGTACTCTCCCTCATGTATTTGCGCCTCGGTGACCACCTTTGCTGACATCAGTGCTCCTGTGTTGTGGAAGCTTCCCCAGCTTTCCAGCCACACCCTCCTGGTACCAGCTGAGTGCTTCTGTCTGCTGGGTTCCCTCAAGGACCCTGAGGAGACAGCTGGACTGGCCTGGTGGAAAATGGTGTCCACTCCTGTACCTGAGGCTACTCCAAGCCCCCAGGCTAACCACAGGCAATGCCCATGGCGGTGAGTCCAAGACCCCGGGTGTGAACCTCGAAGGTACCTGGTTTGGGGGCATCTGTGCTCTGAAGACCAGCCTGAGGCCCTGTCCTCATGCTGAGCCTGGGGTCTTCACACACAGGTGGCCTGTGCGTGGGATGGGGCATGCTCTGATGGCTACAGCTCAGACAGGGACCTTGTTAGCCCTCGTCCCCAGCCAGCCATACCACAAAGAAGCTGTTGGGCAGCTGTAGGGGGCTGGGCCTGGCCATAGGGTTTGCAGCAAAAGGTGCAGGAAGCCGTTGGGCAGGCCACGGGCTTCCCAAATCAGCACTGAGCAGAGGATGTCCTGAGGGACACCCAACCCCTTGAGGAGGTACCCAAGGCCTCACTCAGGGACGGTCCAGAGAGACCACTGCCTCCTGGAGCTGATGTTGCCTGGGTTTAAGGAGACATCTCGTCTGCCCCGTTTTCTTTAAAGCGAGACCCGTGGACCTCGTGCTTGGGGCTTCTCCTTGAGGCTTGTTGTCTGGGTCCTGGCGCTGGCCTTGGGTGCAGAGGCTTCTAGCAGCTGCCTCTGTCTACCGAGTTGCTCACCAGGGCCAGTGTGGCAAGGCACACTTAGCCATTCAGGTCCTGGAAAAAGCTCAAGGGAGCCCCATCCCCCAGTGCCACTTCTTCCCCAAGAACCTGTGATCCAGTTCTTCCCTGATGTATGACAAATGGCTCTTACTGGGTGCTCCTAAGGCCAAGAGCAGGGCACATGGGCGTGGGGCAGTGGCCCCACTGCTCGGAGAACTTCCTCATGAGGTGGTGCCCTCAGGTCATAGACCTGGAAGCTCCTCATTTCTTAGTGACCAGCAGTGGACTTGATGCCTTGTGCTCAGCCACGGTAGTCTAGGGACCCTGGCTCTCCTAGGACCACTCCCCAGCTGGGGGTAGCATGCGGTGGTGGGGCCCTAAGGCAGTGGCACAGGGCAGCGGGGTTCTTCTGCTCAGCCTCTCCCTGCAGGGCTCCCCTAAAGCCACCCCCCCTTCTCCCCTCCTGGAAGGGCAAGGTCATGGGGTGGCTGGCAAAGCACCCTAGGCAGAGCCCCCTCCCCACCCCACTGCCCACCTCCCACAACCACACGCCAGGCGGCAGGAAGTAATCGGTTTAATCAGACCAGGGCTTGCCCCTCCTGGCTGAGCTCCAAGCCCGGTGCTCAGCTCAGCAGCTCAGGTGCAGCGCCTTGCGGAAGACGGTGCGAAACTCAGCATTGAAGGCGGTGTAGATGACGGGATTGAGGGCGCTGTTGAGGTACCCCAGCCAGGTGACGGCGCTGACCAGGCGCGGGGACACGGAGCAGGCGGGACACAGCGCGCGCGTGATGTGCACCACGAAGAAGGGTGTCCAGCACACCAGGAAAGCCCCTGGGGAAGGGCGCCATGAGCAGGCGCCCAGGGGCCCGCGGCGTCCGGGGCCCTCTTCTCAGTCCCTCCCCGCGCTGCATCGCTCCCCTTCCTCTCCCTGCTCCACAACCCCTCAACCCCGCCCGCCCCTCTCCCTTCCGTGTTGGGAACCCACCGACCACCACCGGCAGGACCCTCATAGCTTTGCGCTCGCGGCTTGTAATCTTGGCGCGCCGCCTCCTGCGGGCGTATGGCGGGAACGCCCCGTCGGGGCTGGCGTCTAGAGCGACACAGCCCTTGCTGCAGGGCTTCCCGAGAAGGCCGGGCGCGGAATCCGCACAGTCCAGCGCGCAGGGGAGCTCGGGTGCGGGGTCTGCAGGGTCTGGGACACAGGGGAGCTCGGGTGCGGCGTCCTGTGGGTCCAAGGCGTAGGGCGAAGAGTCCGCACGGTGCAGGGTGCAGGGTGCCCCGGGGAGCCTGGGGAGCGGGGGCGGGCCAGGGCCGCTGGGCCGGCGGAGCACGTGTGCGTGCAGCTTGGTGCGCCGGGCAGCCCCCCAGCGACGCAAGCCACGGAAGGTGGCCCAGTAGAGCAGCAGCATGAGCGGGCAGGGCAGGAAGAAGGAGCATACGGACGAGTACACCACGTAGTCGCGGTCTTCCAGGCGGCACACGGCCGGATCGCGCCCGCGCACGTCGTTGAGGCCGAAAAGCACCGGCGCTGCCACCGCGGCGGACAGCAGCCACGTGGCGCCAATGAGCAGTAGCTGACGCCGGCCCTGCCGGCCGTAGCTCAGCGGCACTGTCACGGCCACAAACCTGTGGGGCGCGGACAGGGGCGCGCGGTGAGGGAGGATGCAGGGGGCACATAGACTAGCAGGGCGCAAGGCACAGAGGGGTAGGTGCACAGGAGACAGAGGGGGAGGAGCAGGGGACAGCTGCGCCCACCTGTCCACGCTGATGGCACATAGGTTGAAGATCGAAGCGGTGCAGAGCATGACGTCCATGGCCATGAGCGCGTCGCAGAGGCGGGGGCTCAGGAGCCACTCTCCACCATGGACCTGGGCAACAGGAAGGCGAAGCAAGAGACACAAGACCTGACCTTTCCAGCCACAGCTAAGCTGCGACTTCCTACCCCCCCCCCCCCCGTTTCGCAGACCAGGCGATCACGGGAAGGGGCCCCATGTGAGCCTGAGGTGTCTGGGAACACCTACCGGGCCTCCCTGCCCAGTCCTCCTTGTGTTAGGACCGCGAAGCCTCAGGGAAAGCCTGGGGGTCTGATGTCACCGCAGGAGAGGAGCCCCAACCCTGGCTGGATGGGAAGGTGCCCCTCTGGCATCCTCTCTGGCTGAACTGCCTGTTTCAGGACTTGGGACGAGTTACTTCACTTTTCTCTCCTCTGAGATGAGGGTGGTGATAATAGCCACCTCACATCTGCCTTGAGGACAGATGAATGTAGAAATTTCAGTGACCTCGGTACAGCACCCAGTCCAGGATCATGCATGGAGCTTCTCCCCCGCAAGGGCAAAGAGGTGGCCGGCGGCCCCTCTAAATCCCGCTGATGGGGATCATTAGGCGCTTAAGAATCATCATGGTGACGTCTGTGCGCAGCTTGGGAGCAGCCGAGGTCAAGCGTGTCCTTGCTGCACGCCTCGCCTCAGTGTCTGGACTCAGGTGTTCACCTAGAAGCTGGCGTCCCCTCCCCCACAGCGCAGGACACCGCGTCCCAGCCCAGCACTTAAGCGGCTTTGCTCTGGCCAAACCTCCGCGCAGAGGCGTGGGCGTCACAATGGGCGCGCTGGAGAGCAGACCCGGCCCGCTCAGCCTCCCGCGCCCGCGCCCGCGCCCGCACACCGTCTGTGCGTCCTCCCTGCACCCGCATTGCCCGCAGTTTTGTAGGGTGCGTGGGGTGGGCTGGCGACCTCCTGAGAGGTCGTGCGTGGCCGAGACGCATTCCGTGGTGTCTGCACCCTGGGGCAGTGCGGGCGGCCAAACCTGTATCTTCCTGTCCGTCCAGCTGATGAGGGTTGGCACTGGACGGGCTGAGTTGCTTGTTTCTGGGGTCCCTGGCTGAGGCCAAGAGGGGGGAGGTGATAGAGGGTCAGCAAAGCACCCGGGAGGAAGCGATCGGGTGTCCTGCAACTGCCCAGGCTCCAGCTGCTGCGGCCACGCACTAGGTCTCGGCTGGGGCGGAGAGGGCACGAGGTCGCGGACGGGGAGAGCACAGGGTCGCAGGAGCAGGGCGCGCGCCCGCTCACCTCTGAGTAGACGAAGAGCGGCAGCACGAGCATCGCGAGGAGTAGGTCGGCAGCCGCCAGGCTCAGGATGAAGTAGTTGGTGGGCGTCTGCAGGGTGCGCTCGGAGGCCACGCTCAGGCACACCAGCGAGTTCCCCGCCAGCACAGCACCGATCAGCAGCGCACCGCCTGCCAGCGCCGCCGCACCCGCTGCCCCCAGGCCCGCGCCTCCTGCTCCGCGCCCTGCCAGCAGCCAGCCCGCGTCCACCGCGCTGCGATTCCCCATGGTGCAGCGGCCCTGGGCCCGGGTGGGCGCCGCGCGCTCCCTGGACCCGTGCGGCCGGCTACCCGCAGCCTCACTCCCGCCCACAGCGCGGCCCCGCCCACAGCGCGACCCCGCCCCCACAGGCCGCAGCCCCTCCTCGGGAAGGTCGGGGTGGCCGAGTATCCTCCGTGCAGTGCGCAGTCTGCCCTCGGGCTTTTGCGCTCCCAGCCCCGCCACCGCAGCTTCGTGAAGGAGCGGATGTGCGGTCTGCGCCGCGAGGCACCGATGGGGCGGGCAGGCGTGGACTTGACCAGAGCTTCGGGCACGTGGAAGCACCTCGAGGTGAGCGCCCTCCTCGCCTTTCCCGGGCAGGAACCTTCACAGCCTCGGGCGCCCCCTCTCGGGCTCCCGGCTGCCTGCCTCCTGCCCGCGGCTTCCACTCGCAGGTCCGCTCAACTCCACTCCTGTGCCCCATGTGTGCCACCGTCGGGGCAGTCTCACGGGCTGTGAGGGTGGCAGGTGCTGCCGGCCTCCGCTTTCCCTGCCGCCTCTGTTCATGCTGAGTCCCGCCAGCCTCTAGCACAGCGTGGGGGTTCTGTTTCTACCAGGTTTTGCCTCCTTTGTCTCGGAGATTTGTGAGATTTCTACATGTGCAAGACCAGTTCGAAATGAATCAGTTTTACACTTGATTTTAGTCAAAAAGCTGAGATGGGATGCCAGATGAATCCATTTAAATCTAAAATTTAAACTTGTTTTTTATTTTATCTCTTTGAGACAGGGTCTCACTATCACTACGCAGTTCAGGCTGGCCTTGAGCTCACTTTGCAGCCCAGGCTGGCTTTGAACTCAAAACGATCCTCCTGCCTCAGCCTTCTAAGCGCTGGGATTACAGGCGTTTACCACCATGCCCGGCTAAAATTTAAACTTATAAAGAAAGGAAGAGAAAATTCTTGTGATTTGGGATTAGACAGACTTTTAGACTCAATACTGATAGCATTATCCACAAATGATAAACTGGAGTTAGTCAAAATTGTGACTTCCACCATGGAAGGGTGGAACAAATGGTGAACAAATCACGTGTCTAGCAAATATCTCATACATACATAATGATAGCAGTATATGGTTTTTATAAAATATATAAAGAACCTCCAAACTTGAGAATAATGACCTCAGGAAGGAGGACACCAGAGTGATGACTGTTCTGAATCTAGATGCAAAGTCTCTCAACGGAATGGGAGCAAACACACTCAAGCAGAGGTTTGAAAGGATTATATATCATGACCCAGGAGCACTAGTGCAGGGAGCCAGATGGGGATCCCTGGATGTGATACCCATGCTAATGGAATGAGGATAAAATCCCATGCGATCATCTCAGTTGCAACAAAAGCATCTGATCAACTCGAGTGTCTGCATAAGGGTAGCTGGGGTGTAGAGCTCCTGGCTGCCAAGCAAAGGCCCTGGGCTCCATCCCAGCACCCAAACCATCCAGTAAACTGGGAACCAGAAGAAAAGGCTGTGGCGACCCATCACAGCCACATTCACCCACAGTGTGCCAAGATGGCACTTCTCCTGGAGACTGGGAAAAGAACGAGAAGGCTCACGTCTGCAGCTTCTGTCCCATGGAAGTTCTCAACAGGGAAGTGGGGCAAGGGAAAGAAATAAGAAATGCTCAGTATTTTTTTTTGAGATATTCAGTATTAGAGAGGGAAAAGTTCTGTGTTTCTTTCTGTGCTGATGATACACTCTTACGTGTAGAAAATCCCAAGAAAGCCCTTGTTGAAACTAAAAAACAAACAGTCTGGAGGTTGTGGTTCAGGCCTGTAATCTCAGCACTGAGGAGGCTGAGGCAGGAGGATCAGAGGGAATCTGAGGCCAGCCTGAACTACATAGCACAACACTGTCTGAAGAAAAACAAAAGGGCCGGGAATACAGCTCAGTGGCAGCACAGTGCCTGCCTGGCAAGCATGAGATCATGTGTTCAATTGCCGATACCAAAAGAAAGAAAGAAAGAAAGAAAGAAAGAAAGAAAGAAAAGCCAAAAAGGCTGGGGTGGGGCTGGGGAGGAGAAATGGAAAAGTTGATTCTAGAATTCATGTGGAATTATAAAGAACCTCAAATAACCAAAAGAATTCTGAAAAAAAAGTCTTCAAAATTTCAAAATGGTAATGCTTCAAAAGCCTTCGGAATCAAGAGTGTAGTGCTCTGTGAAGCTTACATGGACAGCTCCGTGGAGCAGAACTGAGGGCCCACGGGTAGCCCACACATCACAGCTGATGTTTTCACTAGGCTGCCGTGTAGCCTCACTCGATTGACTTGAGAGGTGCCTCATCACACTGGGGTGTGTGTGGGCAGGCCGTGCAGACACTGGGGACAGTGTCTGGTGCCCGCCCCTTCCTCTTGGGCACCTGCTCTCTGTCTGCCTCTGCCCTGGTGACTGCTGGCCATGAAGCTCACATCTGAAGCCATGAGCCAAAGGGAGCCCTCCTGCTGTAAAGTGGTAAATCCGGCATTTGCTCCTGGGAATGAAGAATTGACAAATGCAGGTGTCAATTGACAAATCCAGGCCACATATGGGAAAAATACTGGCCACATCTGAAACACAGTGTGCTGGAACAACTGGATACCCATAAGAAAAGGATGGGGCTGGGTCCTACCTCAAACCATGGACAAAAATTAATTTAATCCCAGTACTTTGGAAGGCTGAGTCAAGAGGTTCACAGTTCAAACCCAACCCAAGAAACTTAGTGGTTTAGTGATATCCTGCCTCAAAATAAAGGGGTGGGAATGGAGCTTGGTACAAAGGCCCTGGGTTGCTGGGTATGGTGGCACACACCTGTAATCCCAGCACTCAGGAGGCTGAGGCAGGAGGATCATTGTTTTCCTTGTTCTCTTTTTGTTTTTTGCTTTTTGTTTAGCGGTAGTGGGGATTGAAATATTGCGAACACATTTTTTTGTTTTTTTTCCCGGTACCGGGGATCGAACTCAGGACCTTGCGCTTGCCAGGCAAGCACTTATTCAACTGAGCTATATCCCCAGCGAGGATCATTGTTAAGTTCAAAACCAGCCTGGGGGTGCCTAACTAGCCTAGGCTAAAAAGTGAGCTCAAGGCCAGCCTGAACTGCATAGTGAGACCCTCTCTCAAAAAGACAAAAAACAGGGCCAGCAATATAGCTCAGCAGCAAAGAGCCTGCCTAGCAAGTGCAAGATCTTGAGTTGAATTCCTAGTATTAAAAACAAAAAAAAATCTAAAAAATAAAGACCCTGAATTCCCTGGGTGTAAAAAAATTCCCTGTGGTGTAAAAAAAAAAAAAACAAAACAAAAAAACTTATAATGGACCAAAAGTGAAAATATAAGATCTAAAATATTAAACCATTAGCAGAAAATACAAGAAAAATCTTCATGACCTTAGTGATGGAACCGAGACCCACACCGAACCAGACCTTCTGACACGAGAAAAGTCTTTATTGGGGGGAGTAGCAAGCTGCCTAGTGAATCAAGGCAGCCACGAGCTGAGCAAAGCATGGGCTTTTAAACTCTCTTTCGGGGTGGGTGTTGACAGGCCAGAACAGCCTGAGTGGGGATGGGCATGGGGGTGGTGTCCTCCAGTTAGAACAACCCGAGCAAGGGGAGGGTGGGCCAGAAGAATCCAAGTGAGGTGAGTTCATCAGAGTCCTGCCAAAGCAGATGAGGGTGGGTATGGCTTTTATGGCTGAGGGGAACTGAAGTGGAACAGGTAAGGGAAGGAGAGAAATACTGAGAGTTAAAGTTTTCCCATGAGGGGGCTGGCTGCCTTGTGACTTATCATTTAGCTTAGCATGGTGCAGGGTTTGTTTGTTTTCTTTTTGAGAAAGGGTCTCGCTATGCAGTTCAGGCTGGCCTTGAGCTCACTTTGTAGCCCAGGCTGGTCTTGAACTCGCAATGATCCTCCTGCCTCAGCCTCCCAAGTGCTGGGATTAGACGTGTGCCACCATGCCTGGCCAGTGTTGGTATCTTAAATGTGATGCCAAAGCATAAGAACAGTAGCAATAACGCAAAGGTTGGACTGCATGAGAACCGAAGTCCTCTGTGCCTTGGACGATGCTGTGATGGAGCTGGGCATGGTGCTGCAGCCTGTGGTTCCAGCTGCGCAGGAAGCTGAGGCAGGAGGATCACTGAGTCCACAAGTTTGAGGCCAGCCTTGGCAACAAAGTGAGACCCTGTCTTTAAAGAATGCTAGTATCAAGAGAAAAAAGAAGGGTGGAGGATAGAGGTCAGCAGTACAGCACCCACCTGGCAAGCACAAGGTCTTGATTTGGATTCCTAGCACTAAGAAGAAAAAAAAAAGAGAGGAAAAAGGAAAAAAAAGAAAACCCACAGGAGAAAGTATCTAAAAGCCAGCATGGTAGCGCACGCCTGTAATCCCAGCACTCAGGAGGCTGAGGCAGGAGGATCATCATGAGTTCAAGACCAGACTGGGCTATACAGTGAGCTCAAGGCCAGCCTGAACTGCAGAATGGGACCCTGTCTCAAAAAGACAAAAAAAAAAAGGATTTAAAAATCAGATACCTGAGAAGAGTGTGATAGCAGAACACATGAAGAACTCTTACAATTCCATTTAAAAGTAAACAAAGCCAGCCAGGCATGGTGGCACATGCCTATAATCCCAGCACTTGGGAGGCTGAGGCAAGAGGATTGTTGCAGAGTTCGAAACCAGCCTGGGCTACAAAGTGAGCTCAAGGCCAGTCTGAACTACATAGCGAGACCCTGTCTCAAAAAGACAAAAACAAAAAAAGTAAGAAAAGGCTTCGACAGACCTTTCTTCAAAAATGATGTAGAAGTGTCCAGATGCAGTAGCACACACCTATAATCCCAGCACTGGGGAGGCTGAGGCAGGAGGATTGTCAGGAGTTTGAGGACAGCCAGGGCTACACAGTCAGTTCAAAGTCTGCCTCAACTACAAGGCAAGACTCTGTCTCAAAAAAAATTTATTGCTGCATATGGTGGCACATGCCTGTAATTCCAGCACTCAGGAGGCTGAGGCAGGAGGATCATTGTGAGTTCAAAGCCAGCCTGGGCTACAAAGTGAGTTCAAGACCAGCCTGAATTGCATAGGGAGACCCTGTCCCAAAAAGAAAAACAAAACTAACAAATTTATTAAAAACAATGTAGAAATAGCCAAGAAATGCTTGACAAGATGCCCAAGCACATTAGTCACCAGGGAAATGCAGGGAGACCCCAGAGAGACAGTGACAACCTTGGGATGGCCAGGGTGCAATATGGGCAAGTGCTGGCTCTGTGGGGGTGTGGGAACCATGTTCTCACTGCTAGCCCTGCAGCCGCCAGCCCAGCAGGTCCTGTACAGGCTGCCCACTAAGGCTGGTGTGCAATACAGTGGGTCACTTGGCTCCATCCCCAGCAGTGCAAAACAAAAAATAGTAAACACATTAACTCACTCATGACAGGAATCTGCACTGTGTGGAATATACCCTACATCCTTGAAAACAAGTGTTCAAACAAAAACATGGACATCGCATTCACAGCAGCACAATTCACTATAACGAAAGATAGAAACAAAGCCTGTAATCCCACCTGTAATCCCAGCGCTCAGGAGGCTGAGGCAGGAGGGTTGCCATGAGTTTGTGGCCAGCCTGGGCTACATAGTGAGTTCAAGGCCAGCCTGAACTACATAGACCATGTCTCAAAAAAAAAAAAAAACAAGGCAAATGTTCAATAGATGAATAGGTAAAGAAAACATTGCACATCCTTACACTCAGAGAGTGCACAGTCATATAAAGGAGTGCCATTCTGGCATAGGCTGCAACCAGGGAGCTACCATGCCTGGGTTTGTATATTAACGTTTTAAATAAAATATAACTGGACACTGGTGAGGGAGTATGAGGATTAAGGATGGCCTCTACTTTCAATTCAATTTTTCTACAAACCAACCTGCTCCAAAATGTTTCACAATTATTTTTAATGATTATTTTTAAGAGAGGGTCCCCATCATACAGTCCAGGCTAGCCTCGAACTCGAGGCAGTGCTCTGCCTCAGCCATCTGAAGTTTAGCAGGAGGACTTCTGCAGTAGCAGCTGGTCCTCATGAGCTCAGCGTTAGACTTGCTTTGATTGTCCTACAGGCCTTCTCCCTCTCCTGCTCGGACCGCAGGGCTGACCTCTCTAGGCTACCAGGTCTGGAAGGCTCTGGTCCTGGCCGCAGTATCTGATGGGTCTCCAGGCTGCTCCCCACCCCTGCCTAGGGCTCCAACCCCCCAAGCCCGGCGCCACCACATCCCCTTGGCCTGCCTGAGTGCCAGCTGGTGGCCGCGCCCCAGAGCCCTGTGTCCCCATGCTGCAGAGGGGCGGGAGGCAGCAGCAACAGCTGGGGGGGCGGCCCTGACCTTCCCTCTCGGTCGATGTGTCCGGACTGTGCGGCGCCAGGGCCCCTATAAAGCACAGCACTGATCTGGGAGCCCAGTGCCTGGCGCTGCACCCAACATGGCCCCCTGCCCACTGCTGCCGCCACTGCCGCTGCCACCGCTGCTGCTGCTGCTTCTGCTCCTGCTGCTCAGGGGCCCCGCTGTGCGTCCCGCCCCGCCCAGGTGAGCCCCATGGCCCTGGTGAGCCACCACTGCCCCCCGCCCAACCTGACCCAGGGCCACCTGTCCCCAGGGCTGTGCGGCACTCAGATGGGACATTCACTAGTGAGCTCAGCCGCCTGCGGGACAGCGCCCGCCTGCAGCGTCTGCTGCAGGGACTGGTGGGCAAGCGCAGGTGAGTGGCTAGGGGAGCAGTAGGGTGATGGGCAGTGGGTGTGTGCTGTGTGGAAGGGGACAGGTGCCGCGTCGCTGCCCCCACCTCCAGGCCTGATTCTAGTTTGGAGGGCAGCGAGCAGGACACAGAGAACAGCACTGCCAGAGCCAAGCCTGTCGACGGCCCGCTGTGCCTGCTGTGGTTGGACACACGTACCCAGCAGGCCTGGTGAGGCCTTGGGGCAGCCTGGGGGTGGGGGGTGGAGACTGGGTTCCAGTCCTGGTCCCTAAGGCACTATCTCTGCAGGAGGCCCCTGGGACGCCCCTGGCTGCCTCCTGGGCCCAGGCCTGGGGCTGAATTTGCAGAGCTGGCTGGAGCCACCCAGCGCCCTCATGAAGAGGAAGAAGAGGAGTCCAGCCGCTGGCAGGGGGCAAGGGCAGGGGCAGGGGCAGGGGCTGGCTGCTCTTGACACCAATAAAGGAGGAGTTCCCAGGTTCCAGCCCATGGTTGTGTCTCTGCTTAGTGGTCATGGGGGGCTGTCCCCCTGCTCAGTAGCCGCTCTTAAACCCCAGGCCCTCAGGCACCTCACCCTTGTCTCTGTCTACCAGCCCCATGCCCAGCACTCATCCTCTCTCACACGGGGCTCCTGGCCCCGGCCGTGTGGCTGGGTGCACAGAGGGGTGCGGGATCACCCAGGACACCAGGAGCCCCGGAGTGCAGGGCCCAGAGGCTGTCCTGCTGCACAGGGCAGCCTGAGGGGTTCAGGGTGCAGGACAGTGCTGGCAACACTGTGGGCACTGAGCGCCTCACAAAGGTGGCGGGGGCGGGGAACCCGCCTCGCTCCTGACACCAGCTCCGGCTATAGGGGGAATGGAGAAGGGATGGGAGGCTGAGAGGCCCCTCAGACGCCCTAGGAGTGCCCAGGGGCCCCAGAATGCTCTCACCTCACCTGGGCCCTGTCTCGCCCTAGGACACCAGGGCCTGTCCCTCAGACGGTGCAGGGAGGGCCTTGGGCCTGAGTGGGACACTGGGATGTGAACTCGGAGAGGAGGGCTTGGGGATCTGGCCAGAGGACGCTGACGCAAGGAGTGAGCAGGGACCAGTGGGGAAGCAGAGGAACCCAAGGCCAAGGGCTGATCCCTTTCAGCCCCAGACCTCCCACCTTCCACAGCCACTCCCAGCCTGTCCCAGTGCTGCCCCCAGGTCCCAGCCCTGTCCCCAGCCTCCCAGCTTCAGTCCTTTCACACCCTGTGTTTGGTGCTTGGTTATACTTTTTTTTTTTTTTTTTTTTGCGGTACTGGGGATCGAACTCAGGACCCTGCGCTTGCTAGGCAAGCGCTTATTCCACTGAGCTATATCCCCAGCCCCTGGTGCTTGGATTGGGTAACCCCTCCCCAAAACTCTGAACGAAGCCTGGCTCCGGCTGAGTGACAGCCAGGTTCCCTCCTGGGCGGTGGCCTGGCTGCCGGCCTGCGGGAACCCCCTTGGCGGAGCCGTCAGTGGGGCCATAAAGCTGGGTGGTGCCTGGAAGGGCAAAGTTCGTCTCTGAGGCAGGGAAGGCCCAGCCCTGGACCACAGACTGCCAGATCCTTCCGGCAGGTGACAACCACCAAGATGGGGGCCGCAACCCTGCCATGGGGCCCCCTGCTGCTGCTCCTGGCACTGCCTGGCCAACCCCCGGGGGCAGCAGCCCAGGGCCAGGGTAGGTGCTGGCCGGGACTCAGGGTAGGCATGGGGCAGTGGGTGGCAGGTACCAACTGTCCTCTCTGCCTCTCAGTCTGCTCAGTGGACAAGACCTTGATCAACGTTGAGGAGAACACAAACCCTGGGTCCCTGGTGAACATCTTCATCCCGGACGGCCAGCATGTCACCCTGGGGCCTTTATCTACCCCCTACGCCTTCCAGATCCTGGGGAACCAGCTATTCCTCAACGTGACCCCTGATTACGAGGTGAGGGCAGGAGACTGGGGTCCCCACGGAGAGGATTCGGGGGGAGAGTTTTGGGGTTTTGAGGGTGACAGTGGTGATGGGGACTCAGGGGGATACACCTGCCCGTGGGACTGGGGGGTCACAGACCTGTGTGGCCCACAGGAGAATACCATCCTGGAGGCTCACCTGGAGTGCAGGAGGGACAGCGCAGCGGTAAGTCCCCTCTGACACTTAGTCACAGTTCCCTTGGGGCTCCTCAGTGACCTCACCATGGTCACTGTCAAAAGTCAGTCTCTACTGACTACACCCACACCACCTTAGCCCAGACTCTGCCCTGAGCTTTGGACCCACACACCCAGCTGAGGACCATTCCGACATCTGCCGGCAGCCCCGGGCCCAACCCCACACTGGTGCCCTGAGGGGCCTCAGTGGGTGCCTGGGGAGGTTCCACTATGTCTCTCCCGCCCCACCCCCACCCTGCTTATCTCGCATGACAGGTGGACCCAGTGCCTACCTTCTCACCTTGAGTCCTTCCAGGCCCTTGGCCCTGTGTGTCCTCCCTGGAACCTTCCCTCTCCTCGACCTGGTCTACCCCATCCCTGTCCATGATGAGCCCAACCCAGCCCAGAGCTTCCTGCGCTCCTCGTGTGCAGTCAAAGCCAAATGCGGGCACAGCCTGGGACCCGCATTCCCCCCACCTACCCTGTCCTGCATGGAAGCGCCCCTGCCTGAGGCACTGGGGCCACTGTGCCCGGTGCCTACCAGGCCCAGCCCGCCCCATTCTCTTAGCTTCTGGCTAGGGGATGTGCACCGGTTGGTCCTGTGAGCCCCGGCCCGCCCAGACCAAGCCTCATGCCTGCCCCTCCCTGCCTCAGCGTGTCATCTGCAAGGCCTCAGTCTGCACCCCTAACAGACAAGGCCCCCTCCTCCTTAACCATGGCTTTGCTGGCTGGCATGTGGCTTGCACCACGCCCCAGGTTCTACTCTGGTCCTGGAAGAGTCAGCCTCGATGCCTTGAGTTGGGGCCCAAGCAGAGTCCACCTGACATCCTGACTTACACTCCCCAAAAGTGTCTCTAAATCAATCAGTCTGATTTCCTGGATTTGTTTTTGTTTTGTTTTGCTTTTTTGGGACAGGGTCTCGCTATGCAGTTCAGGCTGGACTTGAGCTCACTGTGTAGCCCAGGCTAGTCCCGAACTCACAATGATCCTCCTGCCTGAGTCTCCCAAGTGCTGGTATTACAGGCATGCGCCACCACACCCAGCTGGATTTGTTCTTTGGGATGAGCAAATGTGTGCCCATCTCTCATGAGATCCTACTGGTCTCTTCCAGACCCTGCTTGCTTCCCAGAGCACTGCCTCCTTCTCTTTCTGTACCCTGTCAGTCCTAGCTAGGACCTGAGCCTTAGGGGCGGTCTCCCAGGCCTCCACCTAGAACCAGAGGCTGGCGGATCTGGGAAGGTGTGAATGATCGCAGTGAATGGAGGAAGGAAGGGAGCAGGACCTAGCCAGGAGCACAGCTGCACAGCCTAGAGGGACTGGGGAAGCTGACAGGCTGTGGTCCCCAGGTGACGCAGCTAGTGGTGCTGGTGTCTGTGCTAGATGTCAATGACAACGCCCCACAGTTCGCCTTTGAGATCAAGAACCAGGACGTGGCAGAGGTGAGGCGGGCAGCCAGAGCTGGTGCCATCTGGGCCAATGCACCTGGGTGTGGTTCCACCCCCATCCCTGGGGGCCAGGAGCCCACCCAGCCCAAATGAGCCCCTCCCTGTTCAGGACACCAAAGTGAACTCTACAGTCATCCCTGAGAGTGAACTGAAGGCCACCGACAAGGACAAAGAGGATGTCTTGTTCTACACCCTCCAGGAAGTGACCCTGGTTGGTGCCGCCCGCCCCACAACATGGACCCCTTGGCTGCCCCATCCCTGTCTGCCAGGGCCTCAGGCAGTGCCTCCCCCTAGAATGCCAGCAGTTTCTTCTCCCTGGAGGGAGTAAACCGCCCTGCCCTGCGGCTGGACCGATCCCTAGACTTCTACCGGTGGCAGAACATGACTTTCCAGCTGCTGGTCCGGGTAAGATTTCATGTGCCTTACACTCTGGCCCTGCCAGGGTCCCATCCAAGCTGCTCCCAGCCTGACAAGGCAGGGGCTGCTCTTGCAGGACACTCAGGAGGAGAATACGGAGCCCAGCCACACGGCCACAGCCACCCTGGTCCTGCACGTGCTGCCAGCTGACTTGAGGCCCCCCTGGTTCCTACCCTGCTCCTACTCAGATGGCTATGTCTGCATCCAGGCCCAGTACCACGGGGCTGTCCCCACGGGACACACACTGGTAACGGAGGCCTGGGGGGGGCTGTCCCTACAGGGCACTGGGACAGGGCCACCCTGATCAGCTGGAGTCCAGAGTGAACGTCAGGAGGCACAGGTGGGGACTGGGGAACGGGAGCAGTTTCTGCTGTTCTGGAAGCTGATGTACACAAACCTGCTTGGTGAACGCGGCCTCCAGCTTTAGGGGTTGGGTGGACACAAGGAAACCCCAGGGAGGCCTGGGGCTCGGCAAGGCTGGCCAGGATGTGGGCATTGCAGCTCAGGCTGGTGCCACCCAGGGCAGCTGACCCTCAACCCAGCTTGTGGTCACCATGGGGGCCAGCAGGAGCCCTGGAGTCTGTGCTGTGCCAACAGGCAGCAGTCTGGCTGCAGGGACCGTGACCTTTCCTAGCACTCACCCCTCTAGAACATGGGCCCCTCTGTACCAGCCCCACAAGGTTCCCTGTCCCCACAGCCATCTCCCCTCGTCCTGCGTCCCGGACCTATCTATGCTGTAGATGGGGACCGAGGCATCGATGCGCGCATCATCTATAGCATTGTGGGGGGTGAGTGAAGGCCTGGCCCAGCCCCCTACAACACCAACCCCAGTCCTAGCCCAGCTGGGACCTCTGGCCTTGGCTGCAGCGACCAACTGTGACTGCCTCACACCCCCCCCCAGGGAACATGGACAACACTTTTGCCATTGACCCAGACTCCGGCAACCTCACGATGGCCAAGACTGTTCCCAGCCCCATGACCTTCATCTTGCTGATCAGGGTGGGTGCAACATGGAATGGCCAATGGGAATCTCAGCTCCACCTTCAAGGCCCTGAAGGTCACTGCTGCCTCCCCATCTCCCCAGGGGGACCAGGCCGACCGGGCCCGCTACTCAGTGACTCAGGTCACCATGGAGGCCCACTCTGCCACCGGGAGCCCACCCTACTTTCCCCAGAGCCTGTACCGCGGCTTCGTGGTGCCTGGCTCTGGTGCTGGTGTGGCTGTCAGGGACGCATCCTTCCCGTCCCAGCCTCTGAAGATCCAGGCTCAGAGCCCTGGCTTCCCGGTATGCACCTCTCTGCCCTGGCAGGAACCCAGAGGCCTGGGTGGGTCCCTGGGTTGAATTGGTTTCCTGTCTGTGTGGGTGGCTTGTGATGGACATGGGGTGGGTGAGGCCCAAGACTACTGTGGTCATGTCCAGGGCCTCAACTCGGCCATCACATACCAAATCACCAACTGCTCTGAGTTCCGTATGAATGGGGAAGCCGTGCTGACTGCCATGGCACTGGAGCACGAGGGAGTCTTCTATGCAGAGGTGAGGTGGGGGGCCTATCTGAGGAAGTGGGATACAGAGAGTCTGGGCAAGGTCAAGCCCCCTTCCCGCCTCAGGTGGAAGCCATAAACACCGCAACCGGGGAAACAGCGACCGCCGTTGCTGAGATTTGGGTTTCACAGCAGGCACCTCCTACTATAGGTGAGTCTTGGGGTCCCCCAGGTTGATGGCTCCTCCACTAGGGCAAGTGGGGGAAGGCAAATCCAAGTGCTGTCCCTGGTCCCCCAGGACCGCCAGAGATCCCCCCAGTCCCAGAGGCCGGAGGCACAACCAGGCCCTCGACCAGCTCTGCTACGGAAGGCCCCAGCCCCTCTGGGACCTCTCAAGAACCCTCTTCGACCAGCCCTGGGGGGGTCACTGGCTTTCACCCATCCTCAGGCACAACGCCAAGGCCAGCTGCTCCCACCACACCTGGGGAGCTCCCTGGTGTTGGAGCTGGCACCACTACCCAGCCAGCCACTCCTGGTGGGCTCTCAGCTGAGACCCCAAAGCCAGGGACCTCTCTGCCGACAACCCCCAGGGTGGCAACCAGCTCCTCTCCCCATCCAGCCACTCCTGGTGGGGTCTCAGTTCAGACCCTGAAGCCAGAGACCTCTTGGCTGACAACCCCCAGGGTGGCAACCAGCTCCTCCCCCCATCCAGCCACTCCCGGTGGGGTCTCAGCTCAGACCCTGAAGCCAGAGACCCCTCAGCCAACATCACCTTGGTCCAGCAGGAGCTCCCCAGCCTCAGGTAGTCCCTACTCCCTTCGGCCTTTCTGACTCAAGGCCCCGGGGGGTCCTGGGGACACTCTGGAATAGGCTGGCCCAGTTTGACCACACCAGGAACCCAAGGAATGGGCTGACTTCTGGGATAGCTGAGTCCAGAGCATCAAGGAGATGTAGGGGCAGCAGCCAGATTTGGGATCCAGTGAACCCCGTAATTCCCGGGGCTGTTTGTAATTTAGGCTTTAAGATGGAAATTACTCCTATAAAGAAGATTAGTAGAGACACAGGTTAGAAATGAGGATTGTATGACTGAGCGGGGCATGGTGACCCATGCCTATAATCTAATCCCAGCACTCAGGAAGACGAGGCAGGAGGATTGGCAGGAATTCCAGGGTTCCTTGAGTTCAAGGCCATACTGCACTACAAAGTGAGGCCCTGTCTCAAAAAACAAAAACAAAGAAAATGAAAAGAATTGCATAGGCAGGTGCAGTGTGCTTCCTATTGTCCCAGCTACTCTGGAGGCTGAGGCAGGAGGATCACTTGAGCCCATGAATTTGAGGCAGCCTGGACAACATAATGAGACACTGTCAGAAAAGATGGTACAACTTACAGGACCTACAGTACTCAGCACACAGGGAGGCCACACAAGTATGTAGGATAGAAACCAAACCAGCTCCCCAGGGGAGCCTTGGGTTTGAGGTAAACAGGCCAGATCCCTGGCATGGTTACTGGGACACATTCACAAGGCCTAGGGACAACACCCCCTATCCACAAGGAGGCAAGGACACTGGGCAGAGTTGGGAGACCCTGCATCTGGTCAAAGTGAGGTGCTAGTGAATGGATGTGGAGGCCATAGAGTTCCTCCTCTAAGGTCAGCTGAACTCTTGCACTGCCCTCCTGCAGTTCCTGGGCCCTGCTGTCCCCGGACAGGCTCTCTTGGTAGGACAAAGCACTCACTGCCTGGAACCTCAGCTCTGGGGAACAGTCCTAGCCTGGCTTATTTCCTGGGTCCCCAGGCTGGTGCAGGCTGGTAAGGGAGGAACTGTGTTCCTCCAACATTAAGTGGCCCTGGGGCCTCTGCAGGGACAACAAGCAATGGCCCTAATACGGCAGACAGTCAGCCAGGCAGCAGATCAGAGGACCAGCGCTTCTCCACGGTAGACATGGCAGTCCTGGGAGGGGTGCTGGGTGCGCTGCTGCTGCTGGCCCTCATTGGCCTGGCCGTGCTCCTATCCAAGCACTATGGGCACCGGCTTCGCTGCTGTTCCAGGAAAGCTGTGGTGAGCCTGGGGCTGGGGCAGGGGTGCAGGAGTGCAGGGGTGCGAGTCAGCAGAGGCGCAGAAGGACAGATAGGGCAGGGATGGGGCGAGGAGGAGACATGAGAGCTAGGGAGTGTAGAGAGCAACTGGATGGGGACAGTGACCGGGAGAGGGACCTGGAGGGAAGTGAACGACTACAGAGGAGGGGAGGGTAGAGCGGCCCAGAAGAGGCCTGCAGGGCACCATGGGGGCTGGAGCCCAGGTGCTGCCCCTGATGCCCTTTCTGGCCCCCAGGAGCCCCAGCCCCATGGCTTTGACAACCAGGCCTTCCTGGGTGACCATGAGTCTACTGAAGCATCTGTCCCCAGCCCCAAGCTGGGCCCCAAACCTGTGGAGACACTGTCTGTACCCCTGGATCCTGAGCCCCTCAGCCCTAAGCCACCCAACCCCGAGGCCCAAGCCCCAGAGCCCCCTGGCCCAGAGTCTCCTGTGGCCACCAGAGCCACTGGGGACAGCCCCTCAGCTGTGAGGTCCATCTTGACCAAGGAGCGGCGACCTGAGGGTGGTTATAAGGCCGTGTGGTTCGGGGAGGACATTGGGGAAGAGGCCGATGTTGTGGTCCTCAACACACCTGAGGCTGGTGAGGGTGCTGATGGCGACTCTGAGGGCAGCGGTGAGGAGGACATGGACCCGGACAGGGGCCCCCGTGACAAGCCAGGCGACTCTACGTACATCTAACACTGCCTGCTGCACTGTTCCCTCTTCTGCTGTCCCTTCCCCGCAGAATAAAGTGGCCATTCTGACCCTGGAATCATTGCATCTCGGGTTCGCCATGGGCACTGGGAGGGTATCGTCCCTATTGCTTTCGGCCATAGAGGCACAGGCTGTCCCCTAGCCCCGGAGTTTCTAGCAGGTGTCACCCGGCAGGTGGCCCGCAGCTCCTCCCAAAGGTTTTATTTAGGTGCTAAACGCTCCCTCTGAGCTACCCTGGGTGTAACTCAGTCAACACCGCTGCTTCCCTCCGCCTCCCATGCACACTTGAAGGCGCAAAAAGGGCCTGGCTTGCTTTGGGATCCGGGTTTCCTTCTCTTTCCGGCGATCTTGACGTAACCTACTACATCCCCACTGGGCCAGCTCCTACCCCCATCTGCGCAGGGGGCAGCGTGCCCCAGAAAGGCCTCCAAGTTGGGGTGAGGCCACACGCCTGCAGCGCTGGCCCCGCCCCGCCCCGCCCCCGCCCCGCCCCCGCCTGAACTCTATAAAGGGCGCTGCCACTTTCCTCAGCGAGATGAAATATTCCGTCCCAGCGGCTTAGGCGGCTGCAGCGGCTCCGCTCCGGCACCCAGGTATGCGCGACCCCGGACCCACGAGGGGAGAAGAGGAGCTGGGGCCCATGGAAGGGCCCTAGTCCGCTCCACGGGCAGCAACTGAGGAGGGCAGCGCAGGGCCGCGGAGCCCGAGGGCAGAGGGTCGCGGAGGGTCGGGGCAGAGCGGCTGGAGCCAGGCCCCGGCAGCGGACCGAGAGGACCAGGGGCCGAGCCCGGCGCGGGCCTCCAGGCGGGCGGGCCGGTACAACAGAGCAGCGCACGCGTTAGGTTTCGCTTTCCTCCGCGGAGCGCAGTTTCACTTTCCCGGCCTGCACCCGCCCCTCCACGCCGCCTGCTTCGTCCCACAGGGTCCCGCCTGTCACCGCTGTGCAGGCCTGGACGCTGGGCCAACACCTGTGGCTTCACGTGCGCACACCCTCGCATCTGAAGCCACATCCACAGCCACCTCGGCCGCAGAATCCACGCTGAGGTGGCTCCAAGCCTCATCCAGATCTGTGACCTTGCACACCTGGTCAGCCCCGTGGCACTTGGCCACGATACCTGTGGCCTCGACTGACACTGAAGTGACAGAACCCTGCCCTACCCGGTTGTAAAGACCACAGCCCCTCACCGCTGCTGACGCCGATCTTGCAGCAAGCACCATGGCCACCGCCTCCGAAAGGTGAGACCCGTGCCCGCCCCGGCCAACCTTGTGTAGGACCGCGCTGTGCTGACCAGCGTGGCCACCCCGCCAGCAGGGCAGCGCAGCGCATGCGGTTCGGAGAGTGGCTTCTGGGCGAGGTCAGCAGCGGCCGCTACGAGGGGCTGCGGTGGCTGGACGAGGCCCGCACTGTCTTCCGCGTGCCCTGGAAGCACTTTGCTCGCAAGGACCTGGGGGAGGCCGACGCGCGAATCTTCAAGGTGAGAACCAGCCCCGCCCCCAAGACCCCGCCCCCAAGACCCCGCCCCAAGACCCCGCCCCTGGAGGACTCATCCCACCCACGATCTTCACCCCCCCCCAGGCCTGGGCGGTGGCCCGAGGCAGGTGGCCACCCAGCAGCAGTGGGGGTGGCCCGCCGCCCCCTGAGGCTGAGGCTGCAGAAAGAGCCAGCTGGAAAACCAACTTCCGCTGTGCGCTGCACAGCACGCAGCGCTTCGTGATGCTGCAGGACAACTCTGGGGATCCCGTTGACCCACACAAGGTGTATGCAGTCAGCCTGGAGCCCGGGTGCAGAGGTGAGGGACGCCTATGGAGGGGTGTAGCGGGGAGGGCTGTGGGTCAGCAGGCTCCAAGGGAACCCTGGCACTAGAGACCCCTAATCCACAGAGGAGGGGAGCTAGGGACCAAAGCTATGCCATCTCCATTTAGGGCCTGAGACTGGCCTGGAAGGCTGCTGGACCCCTGGGCAGCTCAGGTGTCAGGTTATTGGGGAGTAGGGGAGACAAAGTCAAATGTTGGTCTAGCGCCTGCCTCAGGTACTCATGCCAACCCCCTCTCTCCCTCAGAAGGCCCAACCATGAACCAGGGGGAGAAAGAGGTCTTCAGAGGTGCCCCGCCCACACAGGTAGTCTCTCGCTCTCCCTGGGTAACAGGGTTGGGGGCTGCTCACACTGACTGTCTTCTTGCTTCAGGGTGGACACTTGGGCCTGTTTCTGCCAAGAGATGCTGAGCCCACAGTTCCAAGCCTTCTACCTGCCCAGGCTGGTGGCGGAAGGGACCTCCTGCTCCAGGTTCTGCAGCAGAGTCTCTTGGGGGACCCCCTGCAGGAACCTGCGCTGGTGGCTGTAAACCCAGTTGCCCCACCACAGGCTCCTGGTGAGGGGCTGGGCCCTGTGGGTGGCTGGACCTGTGTCTGTCAAGGACTGACCCTTGAAAAGCATGTGGGGGACAACAGTGATCCAGCAGGATCCATGCAGGCCACAGCACAGTAACCTTTGTGTCCTTCCTGTCGACACAGGCCCAGTAAAGCCTCCTGAGGAGCCACCTGCAGCATGGGCAGTGGAGCCGGTGCCCTGCCCTAGGCCTCAGCCCTTAGCCCTGGTAACACAGCCCAGCCCAGGGCCCCTAGACGTGACCATCATGTACAAGGGTCGCACCGTGCTGCAGGCTGTGGTGGGGCACCCTAGCTGTGTGTTCCTGTACAACCCCACAGGGGCAGGCAGCCAGGTCCTGCAGCCCCAGCAGGTAGTCTTCCCCAGCCCTGCTGAGCTGCCAGACCAGAAACAGCTGCGCTACACAGAGGAGTTGCTGCAGCACGTGGCCCCTGGGCTGCAGCTGGAGCTGGGTGGGGTGGTGCTGTGGGCCCGGCGCATGGGCAAGTGCAAGGTGTACTGGGAGGTGGGCAGCCCACAGGGTTCTGCCAGGCCCTCCACCCCAGCCCGGCTGCTGGAGCGCAATTCCAACACCCCCATCTTTGACTTCAGCACCTTCTTCCGAGGTCAGTAAGGCCTGCTGAGGGGTCTGCCTGGAGGGTCCTAGGACCCTAACCACCTGGCTCACCCAGCCCCTCCCACAGAGCTGGGGGAGTTCCGGGCCCGGCAGCGCCAAGGCTCACCCCATTACACCATCTACCTGGGCTTCGGGCAGGACCTATCAGCTGGGAGGCCCAAGGAGAAGAGCTTGGTCCTGGTGAAGGTGAGGCAGGTGGCCCCGGGTGTGCAGCCTTTGTGACCCTAGGTGGCCTGACAGCCAGCCTCCCTACAGGTGGAGCCGAGGCTGTGCCGGGCGCAACTGGAGGTTGTGCAGCGTGAGGGTACATCCTCCCTGGACAGCACCAGCCTGGGCCTGTGCCTATCAAACACCAGCAGTCTCTATGACGACATTGAGCACTTTCTCATGGAACTGGAGCAGCTGGCCTAGGATGCACCCTTCACCCCCAATAAAGAGCCAAGAGCCAGTGCTGCCATGACTTGGGTGTCTTGGGGGTCTGCGCCAGAGTGTGCAGACAGTGTGGACTGCGTGTGGCTGGCCCTGGACTGCTCCTTACCTCCCCTACAGGATCTGCTGGGGCCCTGTAAGGGAAGGGGGTAACCCCACAGAGCATACTGCAGGTCCCCATGCACACCCACGCCTTTATCCTCCTGATGGAGAACTGAACCACACTCCTTAGAGATAGGAGGCTACTCACTGGCACAGGTGCCCCGGGGAGAGTGGGCAACATCATGTGTCCTGTGCCCCTAAGCCTCCTGGCCCCAAGCTCTGAACCCTTGCTCCTGGGCAGCTGCTGGCTGAGTACAAACCTCGCAGTTACTCATAGCAGCACATGTCAATGGGAAGCAGAAATGAGGGAATCGCTAAGCCCACCATGCAGGATGGGTGCAGGCCAGAGGGATGGGCCCAAGCCCTGCTCACCCACCAGGTGGGAGGCTCCTGGCCTGCAAAGACTTGGACCTTCAAATACTGAGTCCACAGAAGTTTCTAAAGATAAACCATTTTTGATAAATTAGAACACAATGGAAACAACGTATCTATAATATACATATAAAAAAGTCCAGTTTTAAACTGAGCAAGACTGGTGCAGATGCTTTCACAGGAGCCCCACAGGCAGGAAGGAGGCTGGTATCCTGGTTCTGTGCCTCAGACTGGGAGGCAAGACAGCAATGTCTCAGGCCTCAGGCCCTGGGGCAGGCAGCTCCTCAGTGGCCTCCGCCTTCCGGTGCCGGCGCATGTGCCTGTACTTGTCCACGTAGGCCTTCACCAGGTTGGCCACCTTCACAGGATTTATCTCGCCACTCTTGCTGTGACAGATCTGGAGAAAGATGCCCGGTCACACCACCTGCCCCTACTCTGTCACCACATGGCCCACTGAAAGTCCCTATGTATGGCCCAGTCAGGAGGAAGCCTGACACCTGTCCTATAGCCCATCTCCTCTTGGGCCTGCTTTTCTACCTGTAGGCTGAGTATGGGCTGGGCAATCCTAAACACCTCTCCCTTACCTCAGTCTCTTCACAGGCACAGGGAGATGGATCACTGCCACTGGCTGGACCCCTGCTACACTCACAAGCACCCTGGAGGCTGCATCCGCAGGGATGGCAGTGACCACTGGCCATGCCATGCAGACAAGTTATTCCCAACCTCAGGTCCACAACACGTACACGCATGTCCCTGCCAACCAGCCAGCCAGCCCTCCAGCGGCCCACCTTCTGTACGGCTTTGCGCAGGATGTCCTTGTACTCCTCCTTGGTCACTTCCCGCTTCTGGTAGAAGGGCTTGATAGCCAGCTTCACCTCCTCTACTGCACGCTCCTGCATGTGCAGCTTCTTCATGTACTAGGAGTGAGGACCCGTGTGTGACTGAGGCCCAGGGCGCGGGCTATCCTCCCACCCAGGAGCACCAAAGGCAACACCAGAGCTTTCTAGCGCGGCACTTATCCATGGAAGATGGGCTCTGGGACAAGGCGTGACTCAATGGTCTGATCCCCAGGGCCAAAAAGGGAAAAAAAAACCCCTCGGACCTCAAAGGGAGACAGACCATGGCACACTCACCTCCTCCTTCTTGGTTCTCTCTCCAGCTGGCCTGGGAGTGGCAGTTCTTTCCTCTGAGTTGGTGGTGGTGGTGGCCTGGCTGGCTGGTTCTGAGGCTGTAGCCAGCATGGTGGGCACTGGGGCCAGGCTCTGTGCAGGCCCACAGCCCACCAAGGGCAGGCTGCCCTGCAGGAGGAACTGGACTGAGGGCTGGCTGACCAAGGCGTAAGGTGGGATGCCAGGGGGCTGCGCTGGAAGGGGAGGCATGCTGGGGCTGTACACCTGGGGAGGACAACCCTGTGAGTGCACAGCCTCATGGCAGCCCGCTCCCAGAGCCCACAGGGCTGGGCCCCAGGGCCATGATGCCCTGAGGGGTGACTCCAGCCCAGCACCCACCTGAGAGGGGTCCATGCTGGGGAACCCAGGCTCCAGGAGTGCCTGGCCGGAAGGGGGTGGCTCAGGGAACAGTGCATGCTTGGCCCCCATGGGGGTCCTGTCCTCTGTGTCCCAGGCTCCTTCCCAGGGCCTCTGTGGCCTGTGAAGTGGTGTCCCTGAGGGTCCGACACAGGGAAGTCAGTGCCCTGTGCCCTGCCCTGGCCAGAATACTGCTTCCTGGCTGGAAAACCCCAGGTTAGCAACCCACCCCGGGGTCACAGTCCAGGAGCTGGACTTGGGGTAAAGCCAGGAAAGTGGGAGTTTGGTAGGCTGCTTCCTGGTACTGTCTACATGGACCCCAAGAGCCAGTATTGCTCAGAAGCATGTACTCACTTGGGGCCCTGTCCAGGGCCAGGGTGCTGCCCTCAGCCTCCTGAAGGTTCCAGGTGACCCTTTTCACCAGGGCTCGGGACCGCAGGAGGGGTAGCTGTGCCCCTGCCTCCTCAGGCCTGGCTGCCTCAGGAGCCCTCCCGCTCACCAAGGGGCCATCCAAGCCCGTGGGCAGCACACCCAAGGGGCCAGGAGCTGTGGCAGCTGTCTCTGCCATGTCCTGCCTGGGAGAGTGTTGCCCTGGAAGACCCTCTGCCTGGGGTGGGGGCTGAGAAATGTCCTCAGCATGGATCACTGACACCTCCCTTGGGATGCTGGCCAGGGTGGCATCATGCACTGGGGCAGTCTGAGATAACGTAGGGTTTGGTAGGAAGGCCCGCTCTGGGGAGGAGTCTGTACTCTCCGGGGAAGGGGGTGAGCTCATGTCATCCAGCTGCATGAAGATGGTTTCACTTGAAAAGTCCTCAAAGAAGTGGCCCGCCTCGACAGAGTCACCGTAATCCAGGTCCTCAGGTGCACACTGGGCCGGCACCTCAGGGACTGGGATGGGCACTGGGGTGGGGGGAGGGAGGGCCTGCTTGTCCAGGAGCACCTTTGCTGTGGTGCACATCTCTGGCAAGGCTGGTTGCCCTCCTGGGTGGTCTTCCTCTGGCTTTGGCTCCCCCTGGAAAGAGGGCACTGGGGAGGCCTCCTTCAGAGTCCCCTTCTTCTCTGGTGAGTGAGGTCGCATCTCATGGGCACTCAGCCGCTGGGCCTCCCACGTCCTCTGCTCAGAGCTAGGTGAGTGGGACCGCCTCTTCCTCTTCTCTCGGGGCTGGGCTATACTCTCCTTCCTGTCCAGCCATTCATGGCTCCTTTCCTGTGGATGCTTGTGCCGCCAGGCCCTCTCCAAGCTGCTGCGGGGAGAGCAGTCCCTCCCCCGAGGCCGGGACCCTGACTGGTGCCTCTTCTTCCTCCTGGTCTCACGGCGCTCACAGGAGCTGCTGCCAGGACTGCCGGAGCGTGACCGGGACTTCCTCCGGTCCTGGCCCCATGAGCTCTGTCTCCGGTCCTTGGTCTTCCTCCGCTTTGCTCTCTCCTGACTGCTGGCTTGGTCACTGGAAGATCTCTGGCCCTTGGCTTTAACCCGGTGCCTCCTAGCATGCTCATCCACTGCTGGTGACACAGAGTGTGAGGCCCTGTCCCTAGAGCCCGAGCGAGTCCGGGAGCGTGATCTCCCATGTTCCTTGGCCTTTTTCTTCTTGGCTTTCTTCCTGCTTCGGGAGCTGGAGGGGGAGCGGGAGCGGGGTGGAGGCCGCAGCTCCACAATCCTGTGGGTGGTGGCCTGTGGAGCATCCAGGCTGGGTGGAGTGTCTGGCTCCATGATAGTCACACAGGTCACCGTCCGCTCCTCGGAGCTGAAGAAAGTGCTGTGAGATGCCTCATCTTCATCATCCCAGGGGTCCAGTAGAGATACCCTCTGCGCCCGGGGGCCCAGGCCCTGGCTCTCTGTGTGGCCCTCCTCCCCCAGCTCCCCTCGCTCTATGTCAGAGGTGCCCTTGGCAGCCCCCTCATCCCGAAGCTTGCACATGGGAGATGGAGTCTCCCTAGGGGACTCGGGCTCCTTCCTGAAGACGCCTTCCACTGTGTAAGAGGTGACACAGCGCACCGCCTGAAATGCAGGGGCCTTTGGGCTGTGAATGGAGATGGTTCTCGTAATCTCAGAAGGCAGCAGGCTGGGGCCAAGATGCTCAGGGCTGCTGCTAGGGGGGCTGGAGTCCGAGCCCGTGGGGTCAAAGGGATCATAGATCTCACTCTTGAGCTGCTTGTTCTTCTTGACAGAAAAGAAGGGTGAAGGGCTCTCCTTTCTCTGCACCTTGCTGTCCACAGGCCGGAAGGTGTTGCAGAAGCCCGGGCTGGACAGTCGGCTGCATTGCGCTGTGTTCCCCGGGATATTGATTCGGAAGCTCTCAAAGGTTGACCCAATGCCCTTCCCTCTTGAGGACCCCAGTGGGGCCAAGTTGCTGTGAGAGCTGGGGGCAGGGGGCTGGGAGCCTCCTGTGTTGGAGCTGGGCTCCTGGGGACCCCTGCTGTTGGGCTTACCCTCTGCCCGGCCTCGCCCAGGCTCCCCAGGCCCCTCCCTGCCCGTCAGGCGGCTGATGCAGGTGCTAGGGATCTCAACGTTCTGCCCGTGGGCTGGAGCTGTGTCCTGTCGGCTGCCACCACCATCCCTGTGGAGCTTTGGTATCCTGGGCAGCTCTGATATGTCAGCTCTTCTAGGAGAGAGGAGGGCCTGTCCTAGGGCTACCTTTTTAGGTAGAAAGTTAGAGCAGCCACTGGAACTCTTAGCTGAGGCAGACCCAGGAGGCACACTCAACCTGCTGATGCCATTACACTGAGGTGTGCTGCTCTGCTGCGACCCAGGCCTGCTGACATCTAACTGGCTCTGCTGAGACCCAGGCGCTGGTGGCAAGTCCTGCTTCAGAGGGGGCTCTGTGAGGGCAGAGAAACTGGGCAGGGTCAGCTCACTCCTGCAGCTCAGCCCAGAGCTCTGTAGCCGGTTCTCCCTGAGTGTCCCAGCTGGGCTCCTGGAGGTTGGCACTCTAGCCTGCAGGCCACTTCCAAGCCTGGACACTTCTTCCCTTCTGGATAGATGCCCTGGCTTTCTCTGAAGAGAGACTGGAGCTGAAAAAGAGAGGTCAGATAGCAGCCACTCCCACAATTGTAGTAGCTCTGTGACGGTTCTCAGCAGGCTTAACCACTCATTTGCTCCATCCCACCTGCCCATAACGTGGCTCCCACTGCCACGTCACTCCCCAATGGCCCTCAGACGTCCTCCTGAGTTCTTCTCTTCTGCTCTGTGGGCCACTGTATGTGGGCTGAAATGTGTCCCACCTATGAGCATGCTGGCTATGATCTCTATAGGAGGAGGGTCTGTACGCTGCCCTTGAAATGCCGGCCCAATCTAACCCAGCCAAGGTGTGCCGAGACTGCAGAGAAAATCACACTTGCATCTCTTTGTCCTATGCCTAGGGAACCTTGCACTATCAGCCATATTCAGAGCACAGCAACTAACAGTGCAAGCTTATAGGCTCTCACCTGCCTGCTTGGCGCTCAGGGAGCCGTCTCGGTGGATGACGATGTCAGCACTGCTCATCATCAGGAGGCTCTGACTTGACAGGATGCTGCCCAGCAGATCAGGGACAGGGGCTGCCTCTATGGCTGGCTCTGGAACTGCAGTGGGGAGCTGCCTCCTGTGGGCACAGACCTACTGCCACTGCCGCCTACCACTATCGGCCCCATCCCTGGGCTGTGTTCCCCTGGGAGGAGTCCCTGCCCAGCAGTGGCAACACCAGATGCTAGGCAAAGTCACTTGGATGTTGGCCCCACTGCTAGTAGGAGTCAGAGGTGAGCAGCCCCACCTACTCCGCTGTTTTGTTAGTCATACCTAAGAATCTGGCCAAGTGATGCCTCTGACTGAGGCTAGCTGTGCTCCCTGAGGCCACACCCACTCTTTAGAGCCCACTCTTTAGAGCCACAGAGAGTGGCCCAGCCATAACCCCCCAAGCTGGCTGCCACGCACCTTGAGAGCCCCACAGAAATGGGCCTGGCCACAGGCTGGTGAGACTGCAGGGCTGAGCGAGACAGAGCCCTCCTCTTGGCACTCAGAGGAGAAGGGGGATCTGCAGACAGCTCTTCAGTGCTGGAGGAGACACACACCAAGGGGATGGTGACCTCTAAGCTCTGTGCACAGCCTACGTGAATCTGAGAAGGACTGGGGGCAGGGAGCACTACCCTCATCTTACAAACTCAAGACCTAAGGTTGACCCATGCCCACAGCCCACAGGGATGACAGAAGCTGGCAGGCACAACCCGTGCAGTCACCTGTCAAAGGGGTCCAGCTCGTAGGGGTCCCCAAACAGTGAAAGAGTAGCTGCTCCAATATCTGCCCGCATTAGCCCCAGTGAGGGGTCTGCTGGTCGGCACATAGATGGCATGTAGCTGCCCTGGACTGGCCTGCAGAGGCCCAGTGTCCGAGCGATGCGAGAGCGAGCTGTGACTTCCTTCTGGACAGAAGCAGCAAAAGGAAAGGAGAGCAGGTCAGCCAGGCCAAGTTCAAGGCTCCTGGCACAGGCCAAAGATACTATGTACTGACCAGGGGCCACAGCAGTACTGACAATTTACCAGTATCTACACCTTACAGACTCTGCAGGTAACCAGGTGGCATTAATCATCATGTTATGCCAGGGATATAGCTCAGCAGCACAGCGCCTGCCTGGCAAGCACAAGGTCGCAAGTTTGATTTCCGGTACAAAAAAAAAAGCAATCATTACGTTACCACAAAGAAAACAAGGGCACTGAGTAAAAACCCACAGAGACACAAACAAAAAATCCAACCAATGCCTGACAGACCTATGTTAACAAGGATTAGAAGGGCAAATGTGAGCTCAGCTAAAATGACTCCCAAACTGCTAAAATACAAATAATTACTTCTTCCAGAACCCAGGCCCTCCAATGGGGACCTCTCCCAGGGTAGCATAACCCCATATACCACCCTACATGCAGCTCAGGCATGGTCCAGCCTCCATCCACCAGAAAGGGCAGAACCGAAAATAGGCAGCAGCAGCGGCAGCAGCAGCAGCAGGGAAAACAGGGAGCCGAGGAACATCCTGGAGTGTTCCGAGCACCGCCCATAGCCCTCGCCCACAGCTCCCACACCCTCTGCTCAGGGAACACTCAGCACACATTCCAGCTACATTAAAACTAACCCCTACCTTTATATAAATTAACACTATAGAAAAGCATCTGGATTAAGAAATGGACAATGACCTTGAGTACAAATTCACATGAACACACAACGAACATGTGGTCAACGGCTGAATCTCTGAACAAGGACAGAGGAACTGAAAAGGGCCCCTGGCAGGGCTGTTCACAATTACAAGGGTCTCCCAAGGCCAGGAAGGGCGTCTGTCCCGGCAGTCTGCTTGTGCGTGGCCCCCCCTGCCCAGAAGACGCTCACCCAGCCCCTTTCAGGGCACCGTCCACCCTCCACCCTAATGAGCCACCCCTACAGCGTGGCACTTGGCCCGACGCCAAGGGCACCCCCGGCCCAGAGCGCCTGGAGACCCCGCCCTGGCTCTACCTTCAGCCTGCTCCCTTTTCTCTTCTTCACTCGGTGCTGGCGTTTCTTGGACCTTGCACCCGCGCTCTTACTTTTCACAGACAGCCTGGCCCGGGCTTTCTTTCTTCCTGGCGCTTTCTTCCGCCTCCCTAAAAGAGGGTGCATTTTGCTGTGCGTTGGGCTGCTGGTCCTGCGAGGCCACCCAGACATCAGGCCTGGGAGGGTGCCAGGACAGTATTTGGTTTTTAGAGCTCGGATTACAGGCTTAAGCCTCCATTCAAGGTAGACCAACAGCTGATAAACAGCAGACACACATATACAACATATATTTATGTGTTTATATTTATTTTTTATTCAGTGCTAAGGACTGAACCCGAGGCTCTGCACATTCTTGACACACATAAGTTCTCTACAACTGAGCTATACCCCAAATCCTAGTTTTTTTGTATGTGTGGCCATGCTGGGGCATGCCACATCTTTTTTAAAATTCTGGGACAGGTTCTACATTGCCCAGGCTGGCCTCAAACTTAGAATCTTTTTGCCTCAGCTTCCAAAGTATCTGGGACTTCAGGTGTGTGCCATGATGCCTGGCAAGAATATTTTTGAAAAGTAATTAATTATTTTTGAGGCAAGTTCTCACTATATAGTCCAGCCTAGCCTGGAACTCGCTTGGTGATCCTCCTGATTCAGCCTTTTGATTGCTAGGATTACAGGCTTGTGCCTCACCGGCATGGATTTTTTGAAGGGAGAAATAAACCACAGCCCCTGGGCTTCAGCGCAACAGCAGAGCAAGAAGACTACTTGATACCCACATCACAGGCACAGCAAAAACAAAATCCCAGCCACACGAGGACTGACAAGAGCCTACAGTAACCAGGCTGCTCACACATTGCTGATACCCACAGGGAATGGCACCAGGACCTGAAGGACACCTGGCAGTCTATTCTCAGGGTAAGTGCACCTTTACCTGGCACTCAACCTCCCCACCCCTCCTCACCAGCCGTCGCTCACAATAGCTTTACTGCAGAGCTCCAACTGGAAACAAGCTAGATGCCCATCAGCAGGCACAAGGTCCACAGATTGGCACATTCGTATGCTGGACTTTTCCTCAGCAACAGAGACACCAACCAGACATAGGTGACTATACGGACTCCAAAGACACCACACACCTTCAGACACTGTGACGTCAGCAGGAGCCGCTACACTATAGAAAGTGACAATGATGACACCAGGCTACCAGCATCACTGCCAGGTCAGTCACCCTGTTGTGGGATGGAGGCTCCAGGACACCCTCAGGATACCGAGACCCCAGGTGTCCTAGGCCCTTGTATAAAACGGTACTGTTGTGTATATCCTACATATACCCTCTGTGTGCTTCTAACATGCAACACGGTGCAGAGGCTGTGTAAATGCTGTCACTGTATTGTTCAGAAAACAGTAACAGGAAAAGGTTAAGCACAGATCCAATTTCCCTCCCCCCATATTCTCCATCTGTGGTTGTATCAAGCCACAGATGTGGAACTCATGAATACAGAGGACAACCATAGTTCTGGCTGAAAAATTAGGTTGCCAGGAAGAAGCAAAGATGACCACAGGTGTGGATTCCAGGGCAGAGCCCCAGCAGGGACACAGTGCCTGCCATTACCTGTCTTCCTTTTCCGTCGGGTGGGGGTCCGAGGTGTCAGGGGACGCTGGTACACAGCCGTGCTCAGGCCAGTTGCCACTGCCTCAATGGTTTCATCCAACAGGGAGGACATCAGGTACCTTGGTACATGCTGCACAGGAAGGGGCGGAAAGGGTCGGCAGGTAACAGGTGACCATGGCTCCATGGCAGAGACCCTACACAGATTTATGCACGAAGGCCAGAACGAGGTCCACCAAGATCAACAGAATGTGCCTCTCAGGCTCCTCTACAGAGCCCAGGGGCCAGCAGGGCCACGAGGACAGTGGCTGAGATTCTGACAAGTGAACAGCAAACTGAATCAGTGGACAGGTCCTGAAGAGCACAGATCTCAGCTGAAGGGCAGGAAGGAGACAGATGGGAGCCTGGTGGAACCAGGGAATCGGGTGGATAGGACAGAGGAGAATCGACTTGAGAGGGACAAGAAGTAGCTACCCACAGACACGGTGGACACTGGGGAAGCCAAGGAAAGGGAGACAGACAGGGAGCCTTATGGGCATCCATGGGGCAGGCCCTGTCTTGCCCACCCACATGGAACTCAGCTGCTCTGGCACTGTGCTGTCCACAGACAACTAGAGAAGGTACTGCCACCCTACCCAGCAAAGCCCACAGAGAGCAAGCACCTAACACAGAGGTCTGGAAGTATAAGTGCAGAACACTCACTCAGCACGCCTGGGGTGAGGGACCAGCATGGGCCTGGGTGTAAGTATGTGGGTGGTATATATGCAGAGTGGGGGCTCCCAAAGTCACCCTTTATTTCCCATATACCTGGATCAGGGCCCCAGTGGTGTTTCACGCTGGCCCACAATGAGGCACCACTCCTCCAGGACTGGCTACACACAGCCTCGTACCATGACATGTTGACTGCACCCTCCCATCCAAGTCTAGACTGGAGATCAAGCTGAGCAGGACAGGCCTGGCAATGCCACCCACCTGTACCCTCCTGGCTGTGGAGATCCGGTTCCGGTTCACTGTGGCCCTCACTCTCTCACTCTGCCTTGTTCTGGCGATGGCCCGGATTCGGCCTGTGCGGGGCCGCAGCCTGCTGGTGGTGGGCACCACGTCGGCCAAGAGCAGGGAGACCTCCTCCTCACTCACAGGGGCCACATCTTGGAAAGAGATATAAGTATCATGGTTCACCTGTGGCTGCCCAGGCATACCAGGCCAGGTGACCGGACCAGCTTCTCCCAAGAACTGGTCCTCCAGACCTTATAGATTGGCACCCCTAGATCTATGACTCCACCACAGCCTGGCAATGCTGTCTCCCCAACTCCCGCACAAGAGCACAAATGAGCCCCAGAGGGCCCCCATCACTGGCCCTGCTCCCTGTCCTCCTCCAGGACCCCAACTACGAGATGGAGACAGGATGGGCATTACCAGCAGCAGAGTCAGTGCCTGGTGTAGCACATTCCGGACAGAACCACTCGTCCACAGGCACCTCCTGGAGCGGGGGGTCTAGACATTCCATGTGGTATCTGCAGGAAAGAGGGCACGCTGTCTGTCTCAGCCCTGGCCCTGGGCCTTACCAGTAGGCAAGTTAGAGATGGCACCTATGCTCATTTGGGTCTGCACCATGCCTGTGAGGCACCAACTGTGCCACTTGGGATATGATGGGGTACATGCTTTGGCTGCCGTCCACAGCTACCAGTGCAGAACTTCCTTCCCAAAGACTCTGACTTTCCCTGCTGGCCCTATGGGACACTGAGGACTCTGCTGCCACTGGGATGTCCCCTCTGTCCAGCCTCATTTCCACGTTTCCCATGCCTCAATCAATCCTGCCTGTGCAAGGGAATCAGAGGGTTTCTGGACAGCTGAGTGTGCAGGGGTCAGGGGGGCGTGTCCGAGAGGGCACAGATGCACTCACCCACCCCATGCCTCCCACAGCCTTTCCCTGTGGTAAACATAAATACTTCCCTCAGTTCTGGCTGCTGCTCCCTCGAGTGTGTGGAAGCGACGGATAGCCCACAAATAGCCAGCTGCTCACAGTGTAAGTGACAACTGAACCCCATTTGGGGGTCTGACAGCACCTTACCAGGCAAGCAGACTTGATGGACTACAAGACCAGAGCTGAGGCAGGATCCCTCCACAACTGCAGTCAGAACACCATAATTTCCCAAGCCTCTCCCCAGCTCTCCCCAGGGTGATAGCACCCAGAGGTAGGGTGGGGCTGGTAGACCCTGCAGCACAGCCAGCTGAGAACACACACTTTTGACTTGGTCTGCAACCTTGAAAACACTCTGGCCAGGCATGGTGGTGCACACCTGTAATCTCAGCACTTGGGAGGCTGAGGCAGGAGGATCACTGTGAATTTGAGACTAGCCTGGGCTACACAGTGAGCTCAACCTGAGCAAGCCTGAACTGCATAGCGAGACTCTGTCTCAAAAAGACAAAACAAACCAAAAACCAGGAAAAAAAAAAAAAATCCCACTCAGATTCCACTTGCATAGTCAAGCAATTTGAGTCTTCTGAGTTGAACATCTTAATTATAAGAAAATTTAGCTAACTGCAAATATTCCCAGTGTGCCAATAAGTATAAATATAAGAATACTGTGTTTAGTGGCTATATATATACTTTTTCGTTTCGAGACAGGGTCTCGCTGTATAGTGCAGGCTGGCCTTGAGCTCACTTTGTATCCCAGGCTGGCTTTGAACTCATTGTTATTCTTTTCCCTCAGCCTCCTGAATGCTGGGATTACAGGTGTGTGCCACCATGTCCGGCAATTAGTTTTAATGTTTTAGATACATCAGGATTTTTATATACTTGAGTTCTTTTATCTAGTGAATAATTCAAATACATATAATCAATTCAGTTTACAAATGAACTTTGTAATACAAAGTTTTTTTAAATAACTGTAAAACTCTCCAGAGACTGCTGCCAAGTCAAGTGTAAGGCCAGCAGCCTAGGCAATTCTGAGACTCTGTCTCAGACAAAATAAAAATGTGTAGGGATAACACTCATTGCTCATGGAGCTCAATACCGACTCTCACTCTCTCTCTCTCTCTCTCTCTCTCTCTCTCTCTCTCTCTCTCTCTCTCTCTCTCTCACACACACACACACACTCTCTCTCTCTCTCTCTCTCTCTCTCTCTCTCTCTCACACACACACACACACACACACTCTCTCTCTCTCTCTCTCTCTCTCTCTCTCACACACACACACACACACACACACACACACTCTCTCTCTCTCTAGAATAAATAAGTAAATAACTGGGGAAGCCACAACAGCAGCAAGAGTTATCTCAGGTGTGAACAGAGTTCTGAGCGCTAAGCCCCAGCCCCAGCCTCTGTCTCCACTGAATCTTCTTTTTGAGCTTTCCGCTTACACTCACAGCAGCGGTCAGCAGGTGTGCCAGAGTGGTGGAACACACTAGGTTTCTGAGGACTTCTTAGACAGTACTTGTATCCTCCAAACACTGATCAACAAAAGCAGTACACATCAGAGCCAGATTCAGTGGCTCAGGCCTATGGTCTCTGCTGCTCTTAAAGCTGAGGCAGGAGGGCTGCTTGAGCCCAGGAGTTCAAGGCAGCCTGGGTAACACAACAAGACCCCCCTTCTCAAAATAAAAAAGGCTCGGTGTGTCTGTAATCCCAGCTACTTGAAAGGCTGAGACAGGAAGGTTCAAATTAAGGCAACCCGACTAACATAATGAAACAAAAAGAAAACAAGAGCCAGGGATAGAGCTCAGTGGCACAGCATCTGCCTGGCAAGTTTGAGGTCCTGAGTTCGATTCTCAGTGCCAAAACGTAACCCCCTAAAACAAAACAGAAAAACTACCTACATAACGAAATGAGCACATGCTCAGGGTAATCTACAGTGAAAACATATAAAGGATCCTGAGGAGAGGTGGTGCACACCTGAGGAGGTTGAGGCATCCAATAAACTGTGAGCACATGTGGGTTCCCAGCTGAGCCTGGTGGGTAGGCAGACAGACACGATGGTGCAGGGTGGAGGACGCTGCAGAGGCCGACTGCCCACAGCCCCAGGAAGCTCACAGGATGAACAGGCCTTGTGTAGTGAGTACCACCCAACGGGAGGCCAGGGTGTGCAAGCAGAACAGGGTGGGCAAGTGTAGAGGAGAATGAAAAGTGGGGTGTGTGTGTATAATTCTGGGGAGCTCCAGGCTCCCGACCAAACCCTGAGATTCCCGGCTCCACCAAAGAGCACCCCAAGCCCCCGTCTTCATATCCCTTCAACACTCCCAGGCACATCCCAGGGGGATGGTCCCCATTACTCTCTCACTACACTATCACACAGAAACACTCTTCAAATCAATGCCCAAAGCCCCAGCAGGAAACAAGGAGTCTATTGAAACCCAAACGACCACTGGGGAATCCAATCCAGCCAGACAGTCTCCCAGCACAGAGCAGGATCCCCGGTCCTCTTGAGTGCCAGCCCCCGGAAGGGCATCTGGAAACAACCTGAAGTCACATAGGAGTGAGAAACCTAGGGGATGAAGGTGGCCAGGACAGCATGGCCACAGAGCCCCTCCCACAGGGCCCCCAATCCACACATACCCTCTTGCAGGAGGCCCACAGACCATCTCTGCTGTTGGGATATATTACAGTCACCCATGTGAGTGGCCTCTGCATAGTTTTAGGAAAAGGCAGAGGTGGAGACAGCAAGAACATGGACAGCGTGCAGTGGCTGCTATCTACAGGACTCAACACAGCTGTTGAGGCAGGAGGGCTCAGTGCCCAATGTAAGAAGTCAGGCCAGCCTTGGGGAACTCTGGCACCCCCATTCTGTGCCCCTCAGACAGGCCCCACCACCCTTACCCTGCATCACAGCCGTCACAGAGGAGGAGCCGGTCCTCACGGTCACTCCTGCCGCACACCTCGCAGAAGGTGGGGTCCTCCTCCTCTTCCTCCTCACAGGCTCTAGTGTTCTCCACTGGCATCTGAAGACAGAACTGCTCGTCACACTCCATACAGACCCTCAAACCCAAGGGGTCAGCCGGTAGCAGTGTGCAGCTACCCCAGAGCCATTTACTGGCCTACAATCTACCCAGGCTGCATGGACTCACAGGACACAACCCTTTACATTCTCTGGACCTCAGAACAGGTAAACAGAAAGCAAGACAAGGCCGGGTGTGGTGGTGCATGCCTGTAATCCCAGCACTCAGAAGGCTGAGGCAGAAGGATTGTTGTAAGTTCGAGACCAGAATGGGCTACAAAGTGAGCTCAAGGCCAGCCTGAACTGCACAGGGAGATCCTGTCTCAAAAAGACGAGAAAAAAAAGAAAGAAAGAAAGAAAGAAAGCCGAACATACAGAGACAAAGAGACATGGACAGAGACATGCACAGAGTGGAAAAGGGACAGAGTTAAATAGCGCTCATCAGAGCTCAGAGGCTGGGCAGGAGCACAGTGTAGCAGTGGACACCCACCTAGCCTGTGTAAGGCCTTGGGCTCCAAATCCCCAGCACTACACACACACTGCTCAGAAGCCAGTAACAACTAAGCAAACACTTAAACCCATGTTCTGGTGCGCAGCTGGATCCATCAGGGGTCAGTGGCCGAGCATGGAGAGCAGACCCTCACTCTAATCAACGGAGCGTGCCGGTCTGTGACACACTTACTCTGAAAGGGGAAACCTGTGCCATGCCCATCTCCCTATTAGACTCTGGGAGTAGCCCTTATTCTTGTAGCCCATAGGGCAGCTTGCAAACAGCCTTTACTCCAGGTGGAGGAAGCCTGCACCTTGGCTCACTGGGTCCAACACCAGCTCGAATAGCACTAGCTTGAGAGGTCTAACTGCAGATACCTGTCAACATGTCCCTGGGCCTGAGCTGCCCAGGCAGAGGACGAAGTGAAGAAATAGGGGCAGGCATGCCTGAGCCAGCAAGAGGAAATGGCCTCTAAGAGGCCAAAAATAAGAGGCTAGTGCAGGAGGATGCTCATGTCCCAGATAAATCTGTACACAAAGGAGCTAAACTCCCCCCTGAACATGTGGCTTCTTAACACTGTAAACTAAAAAAAGTAGGTATGGGACACACTTGTAATCTCACCTACTCAGAGGCTGAGGTAGGCTGGGATATATCTAGGTAGCACAGCGCTGCCTAGCAAGCACAAGGTCCTGAGTTTGATTCTCAGTACCAACAAAAAACAAAAAGCAAGCAAACAAAAAAATACAAGATCAGAGGCTGAGGCAGAGGATTACAAATCCAAGCTTAGCACTGGCAATTTAGCAAAACCCTGTGTCAAAACTGAAAGCTAAAAAAAAAGGTGTGGTGGAGGCTAGGGATGTGGTTCAGCAGCAGAGCACTTGCCCAGCATATATCCCTGGGTTCAACTACAAGTACCACAGTAACAAAAAGCATACACAATGGAGAAGCAAAGAAGCAAAGTCAACTGAGGAAAACACCATCCTCCTCACCCAACAGAACACAAGCCAGCATTTTGGGAAACCTGGCCCTGGAGGAAAGGCCTCCTCTAGAGCCTCACCCATCTGCTGCCACAGGGAAGCTCTGCCAGAGGAGGGTGTGGCCGTGGAGGCTCCAGAACCTCCAACATCCTGGCCACTGCTCCCACCCACAACCCACAGCCCACAGCCCAGACAAGAAGCTCCGGCCCCAGTTCCATGCTCATAGCCACAAAAGGCGTATCAGTCCATTTCCAAAAACATCTAATCACCACCCACCCATTTCAGGAGAGCAAATCACCTCCTAAACGCATGCTCTTGCCACAAGCAGGGACACAAGGGGGCAGCATCGACACTTACCTTCTTTAAGATTTTACCACCAAACTGAGCTCGAATACAAATACATTTAAATATTGTTCGATCAACTGGACAGGAGTTTGCATTCTGTAAGAAATAAAATTGTATCAAGTTCCTGTGCCAAAAAAATTATATTGCAATCACTTTCACTAGCAATAACATCTTCAAAATAAAAAATTCACTTAAGACATTAAAAATTCCTTTTACACTGCTGAGTGTCTTTGTGCCTGGCCTGGTGCTACATGCTAGGGCCAAAGCAGTGACGGAAACACAAACACCTGCCCTGAGGACTGTACCAATGAGGGAGAAAGGGAGTAAGGGAGGCCGTGGGCAGGTCCATTCCCACACAGGATTTTGTACACGGGATGTAGCCAGGGCTGGCACTTCAGCTGGGACAGCCTATGGTTATTCCTGTGAACCTCTGTTCAGATGGTTGGTTACATGCCAGGCGTAGTGGCGCACACCTGTAATCCTAGCACTCAGGAGGCTGTGGTAGGAAGACTGCTGTGAGTTCAAAGCCAGCCTGGGCTACAAAGTGAGTTCAAGGTCAGCCTGAGCTACATAACAAGATCCAGTCTCAAAAAACAAACAAAAATAAAAACAAAAACCCTCAGCTTTTCCAAGATGAGGCGCTATCTGGAAGGCCTTCAGTATTGTTTTCATAGCACGGATGCTGACCACACCCCAGTAATTATTTTTCTCTTTAATGGCCTTTGCCGGAAGAGACCATACACGATACAACACGCTTGAACTTAGCTGTATATCTTGTGATTCTGATTTATGCTCATTCCATGGAGCCGGCACCCTGGTCTCCCCTTCATCCTCCTGTGTCCCAAGGGCCTGTGTCCTGTGTTTCTTACAGGTAGAGTCACATTAAGCACTGGGCACGGAGCTCTGCCCTCCTTCCCACTTAGCAGGTGGCCTAGGCCCATGGCCCACAAAGCTGGATATATCTCTGGATGCAGCTATGTTTCCTATGAGTCTGAGTCTGGAGCTCTGCCCAGTCCACTCATCCACTGGAGCGGGTGTCCCACAGTGCCTCTGAGGGCCAGTTTCCCCAAGACCATGCTGCTAAGCCCCTTATACTCACGTCTATCCCAGACCTTTGCCTATCCTTTAGGAGCCTACTGTCCTGGCTTTCCAGAGTATCCCTTTCCATTCCAGTTTGCATTCCTCCAGGAATGTGTGTGGTAAGCCCAGGGCCCTGGTTCTCAGAAAGCCCCACCCTCCCCAGCAGTAGAGCCACCCATAGCACGTCCCAGCCTACTTTGGATACCCTGTGTACTCCCTGGGTCTGGGTTCTATGGTGAACCAATCCAAGTGTGGTCACTATAGTTTTATAGATCTCAGTACCCAAAAGATAACCCCTCCTTTATTTTTTTTGGTACTGGGAACCAAACTCACAGCCTTGCACTTGCCAGGGAGGCACTGTTCCCTGAGCTATATTCCTAGGCCCTCTCCCTCTTTCAAAGCAATCTTTGTAGCCCTTGTTTACTGTCCTATCATGTGAATTCCAGGGTCTGTCAAATGTTGTGAGGTGGGTCCTGCAGGGACTCTGGCCCACATCACTGGCCATCCCTACTCCAGCAAAGGCCTTTCCACACTTCAGTGTGCAACTGTTTCAGAAAATTTCTTTGTCTTATGCATCTTTTTATGATTTGAGTCCTATTTTTATTCCTATTAAACCTGTACCCAGCAATCCTGCTAAGAGCAGTTCAATACTTCCTTTTACTGACAAACATTACCTGGAAATACCTTCTCCTACCCAATCCTTACATCTTTTTTCTTCTATCATCTAATAATTATCAAATAGGTGACACAGGAGACCAGATACCAAGATTAAAGCCTAACTGGCCTCATCTGTGGGCACTACAGATAAAAGTAGTGTGCAAGCCTGTTATGCTTGCAGGTTCCAGGGAAAAGTTAGCACAACTGAGATCCTGTTGTTTATCTGAACATGTACCATGGGTGAGGGGAGGCAAATGAATGCTGTGTTACTCTAATTGCTTGTACCCATGTGTGAATAAACAAAGGCAGGTTCTGTCACCCAAGGCTCTTTGTCAAAGGGAGACATTTTAGCCTAATTCTGTCTCTTTTTTCACCCTTATCCCTCAGTTGGATACAAGCTCATGGACTGGGTCCTACAAATGGCACCCAAACAGGCACACCACCCCCAGGGACCAGAGAAAATCCAGACCAAAAAAGGAACTTGAGACTTGCAGCATAGGCCAGTCAGTTTGGCTTGCTACAAGGAGACACACAGCAAACACACCTTTTTTTTTTTGGTAACAGGGTCTCATCATGCAGTTTAGGCTAGCCTTGAACTCACTATGTAGCCCAGTCTGGCCTCAAACTTGCAGAAATCCTCCTGCCTCAGCCTCCCCCGCACAATTTCTTATTCTTCAATTAAAAGAATTTGACAAAAACCTAACCTTAAATCTAATCAGAGCTAACCCCATGAACAGAGATAGTCCAGAGTTGGAGATGCTCAAATGACAGCCAGTGTGCCAGCTTTGGCACATACATGGCTGCATGGTAACATGAACGAAAGTCTACATTCTGCTTTAAGGAAACTAACGACACAAACATTCCTGAGCTCGCTGGGACATGAGTGAGAGAGGTGTGTGCCAGAGGGCATGGCTCCGGACCGTTTTGGGGTTAAGGAAAGGATGAGGTGAGAGGAGAGAGGCAGAGCCCTCGGCATCACCCGTGCACTACTCTAGTTCTCTGAAATCTCTCACAGTGGTTCTACAAATGTGGAAGAAGGCAGTCTTCTAAAGGATCGCTGTGGGTCTGTATTACCTCCATGTTTTTCTCTTCTGTTGCAAGCTACTGAGCTACATCCACAGCCTGCTGTGTCTGTGAGGATGTGGTGTCAGGCAGCACCTGCCCCACGGCTGCAGCACACACAGGTCTGACTGCACGCACAGGTTTGTGATGCTTGTCCGCTGTTCAGGCGTGCCACGTCATCCTCTCCTGTGCCCCTCTTCCACCACCTCCTCACCCACAGGGAAACTTACTGACAGCCCAAGCTCAGGGCATAATCAACCATGCCGTGAATCAACCCTGTGCCTCGGTTTCTGGGGCAGAAAGCCAGATCCTAGTGACTGGGGTCAGGCCAACTCACCCTAGACCACTCCACAATGCAATCCAGGCAGAAGTAGTGGGTGCAGGTCTCTGGCGTGCCCACGGCCTGGTCTCTGAACACATTGAGGCAAATTGGGCAGCTCTCTGCATCTTCATCAGAAGTGAGTGCACCACCAGCTTCCAGCTTCCCCTGAGGGTCCTCAGCTGCCTCTGAAGTTTGCACTTCATCTTCAGAATCTTCAGAACCTGGAGAAAGCGTTACAGCTTTAGTGTAAGGCAGGACTGGCTGTGTAAAAGGGAGCACTGGCCATGAGTAGGCCTCTGTTCAGAGTCCCAGCTCCTTGTGGGACCTACCTCCATTGATATGGCCAGGTCCTGAGCTTTCCCCTACTTAACAGCAGTCTCTGGACTAAGGAGATCCCAGGGCCCAGGACTGCTGCAGGTGGAATGTGACAGCAGCCCTGCATAGCCACAGGGATCTCTAACACTTCTTTATGACAACAAATCATCTGCTTCAGGGATGCAAATTCTGGTATTTTTTGGTCTTTTTGAGACAGGGTCTTGCTATGCAGTTCAGGCTGGCCTTGAGCTCACTTTTGCAGCCCAGGCTGGTCTCAAACTCGTGATGATCCTCCTGCTTCAGCCTCCTGGAGCCAGGAGTCCCGGAGTGCTGGGATTACAGGCGTGCGCCACCACACCTGACCTAGAGATGCAAATTCTTAACTGGGCCACTGGCTACAACAGATATAGGTAATTTCTTTTTGCAATACATTTTTATTAGTACCTATTAACTTTATAAAATATTAGAATTCCATGTGGTATTTTCATACATGCCTATGTCATGTTTTGATCCCATCCATCCCTCTACCTCCTTATACCTCTCCGCCTATGTGCATTCCTTCCCTCTTGTCTAACCATAGTCTCCCTTCTATTTTCAGGTCTTTAAAAAAAGAAAGGGGCTGGGGATATAGCTCAGTGGAATAAGCACTTGCCTAGCAAGCGCAGGGTCCTGAGTTCGATCCCCAGTACTGCAAAAAAAATAAAAAATAAAAAATAAAAATAAAAGAAAAAAAAAAGTTCCACATGCTATGGAGATATGTGTAATTTCTGGGCAGTTTGGCTGCGGTCTGGCCAGCACAGGAATGAGACATTTTCAAGTGGACACAGTGTCAATGAACACATTCACCATCCTTTCCTCCTGCACTCCACAACATAGATACAAAGGATCTAAGTCCTGTGGACCAGGGAAGCAGGATTTTACTGGACTCTAACCTGCAGGAGGTGTAGTGGCAGTGCTGGACGACCTTCTGCAGGTTCTGCGGCTACCTGCAAAGAGCATGAGTCATCCCTGCTACCCAGTTCTACCAGGTAACTCTTTCAAAGCAGAGCTTCTCCAGCAGCATGCACAGAAAGAAGTTAGAGAGACATGTCATGTCCTGCCAGGACAGACAGCCAACTAAAGCTGAGGTGGCCCTGCAGATACTGGCTGGAAAACAGGCTCCAGTCTCTCAACCAAGGATCCTGAATGGGCGGAGCTTAGATGAGAACTTGGCTCAAAGGAAGTATAGCCTGGCCAACACCTTGAAGGCACCTGGTGAGACCGGAGCGGGACCTAGCTGATCTGTCATCAGGCTCTAGGCCCTGAAGCAGTAGGGTGCTAAAAATGCTATTCCATGCTGCTGTGTTTGAGGTGACTTGTTACACTGCAAGGAAAAACTTGCAAGATAAAACTACAGCCCTGAAGATGCCAAGGAGGCCGAATGGCAACTCACTGCACCTTCCTGCCTGGTTAAGGAAGGGTCTGCAGAGTACGGGAGACACCAGATGACCTGATTTTTTCTACAGCAGCTAGAAGGCAGACCAGCACCCCAGGTCACCTATGCTCCATGCAGTGCTGTGGACACAGAGAAATCCATTTAGTACTTAGAAGGACAAAGACCCTGAGTAGAGTGGAGGTGGCAGATGAAAACAGGTGAGGAAGATCTAAGCAGGTGCCCTGCTCTAACCTGGATAAGCAAGGTACACACCTACGAAGGCATGACCTGGGTTGGCACCAGCAGGGCAGCCTGTGGCAGCCAAGGGCAGAGTCCTCTCGAAGGGCAGGCCACACACAGTGACCAATCTGAAAAGACAGCAGAGCACTGAACACAAAGAACACACAGTGAAGTACCTCCTACTGCCCAGGGCTGCAGACGTGATGGGAGAAAGGAGAGTGCTCATGGAGAGAGCTGACAAACCTACTCAAGTTGGGAACACAGCAGCAAAAACAGTAAAGCACATGGACTCTGGGAAGAGACACCAGGGTAAAAAAAAGTAGCAGAGAGGCCCTTAGAGAAACTCTTCAACTTTTGCTATGTCTCAGAGGCGGGCATGGTGGTGCATGCCTGTAATCCCAGCACTCAGGAGGCTGAGGCAGGAGGATCATTGCAAATTCGAGGCCAGCCTGGGCTACAAAGTGAGCTCAATGCTAGTCTGAACTGCACAGCAAGACCCTGTCTCAAAAAGACAACAAACAAACAAAAAAACACTGTTGCTACGTCTCAACCAGCTGCTGAGGCACTGGCAATGGAGGAACCAAATGCAGAGACCTACCAGTGCCTTCCCACCTCCTTCCTCCTATACCTGGGTGAGACTCTGTGCCACCTGTCCCTCAAGAACACTCCACCCAGCTGGGCATGGTGGTCCATGTTTATAGTTCCAGCACCTGGAAGGCTGAGGCAGGAGGATCGTTGTGAGTTCAAGACCAGCCTGGGCTACGAAGTGAGCTCAGTGCCAGCCTGAACTGCCTAACAAGACCCTGTTGCAAAAAGACACACACACAAAAAGAACACTCCATCCTAACACTGTGTCCATCATTACCTGGCCAACACATCCTTCAGGCTGCGGCCCAGATAACCTTTTCTCTGGAAGCTTTCCCTCACCTGTGGAACCCTGAGCCCCTCTCTGGTGATACCTGAGGCCCCTGACATCTCTCACCATGCATCCTGACTGCTGCTCCACAACAGATGAGCTCTAGGACAGCAGGCCCCACCTTGACTCCAGCATTCAGAGTTGGCATCCAACAGGTCCTGAAAACCTCTGAGGATGGACAGAGGGAGTGACCTGACAGCACCCCTCATCTCTGCCCTTAGCCCTGGCAGCGCCAGCACACATGCCAAGGCCTGCCGCAACAGGACAATGGGGGACAAGGCAATAGGAGTCACATCAGTGACCTCAAACTCAGGACAGACTCAAAACCTAAACCCTACAAGGAGAGGTGGCTAACACACCAAGCTGTCAGGTTACACTGGCCCGTGCAGTGCCTGCCAACGCCAGTCTTCTGTGAGCAATGTCCCAAACACAAAGGTTACCCTTCTGGGACATTCTAACACCGACATCCACAGGCCACACGAGGTGCTCGGGAGCATGATTTCCTGGCCCGAGGACCATGTCAGAGGAAGTTAGTGGGAGCTGACCTTCTAGACAGGAAGGCAGTTGCTGCAGAGCCAGGTCAGAGGAAACCGCCTGAGTACCCTACAGCCCTGGGTGGCCATCAATAGGGAGAAAGCACCCTGGTGAACCAGAGCAGACTGCCCTTTCCAGCACTGCTCCCTGAAGGAGTTTATAGGCATAAATCTCAACCAGAGTAAAAGCTGGAATTTCCTAATAAAGCCAAACAGTGCTTGCCACTCTCTCAGTTCTGGACAGGGTAAGGAGAGGCCAAGCCATAGATGGATCTGCTAACATGCTCTCTGTCCAGGCCAGTTACCTCTGGCTATAATAACTGTACAGGGGCAGGTCAGGTGCTGACAAGACCTCTCCTTATCACACCAAAAATTCAAGGCTGGTCACCTCCTAGTCCCAGCTACTCCATATTCTTAGACATTTCTGTTTTCTCCTCCCACCAGTAGACCCATGGAACTGTGTCAAATGCGACAGAGGTGAGCCACTGTTCTAGTGTAGTCATGACAGAAGCCAGAAGCCAGGATGTGGCCAGCATGCAGAGGACTCTCTCCTCTCTTGGGGCTGGGGACAGTCCGGAGGCTGTGAAGATCCAACACAACCACATATTATTCAGGAAATCTTACCAGATCTGTCTTCTGCATCTTCCTCTTCAGATGACCCCTCGTCATCCTCTCCATCTGTCTCCTCTGCACGCTCACTGCCCGGGTCTTCCTCAGAGTCTCCGCTTTGACCATCGCTGCTTTCTTCTAAACCACCAGTGATAAAAGCACAGGTTTCAGGGGTAGTATCACAACTAAGGCCCTTGCCAAAGGGCTGCCACACTGCCCAGGGCTGGTGAGGCAGGGCTGAAGAGAAAAGGGGAGAGCTTTAAATCTGCATTTGTGTTACCTGCATTAAAAATAAGACAAAAGGCCATTCAAAGTGGCAGCTGCTACTGGCAGACTGAGTGGGCAAGACCGCTTAAATTCAGGATCATAAAGCCAGTATAGACAACATAGCAAGATCTCATCTCAAGTATTACCCTGACACCAAAAACAGAGAGGGACCCAACTAAGAAAGAGAATTACAGGCCAATCTCCCTAATGAACACAGATGCAAAAATCCTCAACGAGATACTGGCAAACAATGCAGCAAATCATCAACAACATTACACACCATGACCAAATTAGGATTTATCCCAGGGATGCAGGGATGGATCAATATACATAAATCAATAAATGTAATACATCTTACTAACAGAGCCAAGAACAAAACCATATGATCATCTCAATAGATGCAGAAAAATCTTTTGACAAAGTCCAGTCCTGTTCATGATACAAACCCTACTGATAATTGGAGTAGATGGTCTTTATCTCAATCTGATAAAAGCCAACTATGACAAACCAACAGCCAACATTGTACTAAACAGACAAAAGCTGAAAGCTTTCTCTCTAAATTCAGGAACAAGGCAAGAATGTCCACCGTCTCCACCCTTGTTCAACATAACTCTGGAAACTTTAGCCAGAGCAATTAGACAAGAGAAAAAATAAAAGGAATAACGATGGGACAGGAAAAAGTTACACTATCATTATTTCTAGGTGACACAACACACTATATAGAAGACCCCAAAAACTCCACTAAAAACTGCTAGACTTGGGGCTGGGGATATAGCTCAGTGGCACAAGTGCCTGCCTGGCAAGCACAAGGTCCCGAGTTCAATTCCTTGTACCTACAAAAAGAGAAAGAAAACAAAGAGTAATAAAAACAGCTAGATTTAATAAACAAATTAGCATAGCTGGATATAAAGTCAACACTCAAAAATCAATAGCATTCCTGTACATGAATAACAAACTCATCAAGAGAGAAATTAGGGAAATAACACCTTTCACAATAGCATCCAAAAAAGAGAGAGAGACAGAGAGAGAGAGAGCGAGAGAGAGAGAGAGAAAGAAATACTTAGGAATTGATCTAACAAAGTAAAACATCTACGCACTGAAAATTACATTACTCTGAAAAAGAAGATTGAAGAGCATCTCAGAAACATGGAAATATATCCCTTGCTCTTGGGTAGGAAAAACCAATGTAGTGAAAACGGCCGTATCTCCAAAACTGTTACAAAGATTTAATGCACTTCTGATCAAAATTCCAACAGAATATCTCACAGAATTAGAGAAAACAGCTGGGCGTGGTGGTGCATGCCTGTAATCCCAGCACTTGGGAGGCTGAGGCAGGAGGATTCTTGCGAGTTCGAGACCAGCCTGGGCTACAAAGTGAGCTCAAGGCCAGCCTTAACTGCAGAGCGAGACCCTGTCTCAAGACAAAAAAAAAAAAAAAAAAAAAAATTTAAGGGCTGGGGATATAGCTCAGTGGAATAAGTGCTTGCCTAGCAAGCGCAGAGTCCTGAGTTCGATCCCCAGTACCGCAAAAAAATAAATAAATAAATAAATAAATAAATAATTTAGAGAAAACAACCCTAAAATTCACTTGGAATCAGAAGAAACCTACAGTAGCAAAAGCAATTCTCAGCAACAAAAGCAAGGCAGTGGGCATCACAATCCCTGACTTAAAATTATACTATACCCAGGCACGGTGGCACATGCCTGTAATCCCAGTACTCAGTGGGCTAAGGCGGAAGGATTGTTTAAGAGTTCAAGACCAGCCCAGGCTACAAAGTGAGGTCAAGGCCAGCCTGAACTGCAGAGTGAGACCCTGCCTCAAACAGACCAAAAAAAAAAAAAAGCTATAAAGGTATGCGATAAAAACAGTGTGGTACTGGCAAAAAAAAAAAAAAAAAAAACAGATCTGAAGATCAATGAACAGATTAAAAGATACAGAAACAACTGCAGAGATACTCAGCCACCGTATCTTTGACACAGGTGTCAAACACATTCACTGGAAGAAAGATAGCCTCTTTAAATAAACAGTGCTAGAAAAACTGGCTCTGCACATGCTCAAAATTAAAACTGGACGTATCTTTCACCATGCACTAAACTAAATTCAAAATGGGTCAAAGATCTAAGTATTAAAACAGGAACACTAAATCTGCTGAAAGACAAGTAAAATTCTTGAAGACACGAGTGAAGGCAAAGACTTCATGAATAAAACCCTGACTGCACAGGAACTATCACAAAGAACAACAACCAAAAAGCTTTTGCACAGCAAGAGAAACTACAGTTTCTCTTTAGGTTTTCAAGAGAAAACCCACAAGCTGGGAAAAAAAGTTTGCCAGCTGTTCCTCAGGCAAAGGATTACTATCGAGAACATACAAAGAACTCAAGAGCCAGGTGTGGCGCATGCCTGTAAACCCAACACTTGGGAGGCTGAGGCAGGAGGATCACTGCAAGTTCTAGACCTGCCTGGGCTACAAAGTGAGTTCAAGGCCAGCCTGAACTGCATGGTGAGACCCTGTCTTAAAAAAAACCAACCAACCAACCAACCAAAAAAACACAACTCAAAAAACAAAACAAAACAAAACAAAACAACAAAAAACAACCCTCCCAAATTTAAAGACTCAATCCAAACATGGGCATCTGACGTGAATATACACTTCCCAGATAAAGAAATACAATCAGCAAATAAATATATGGAAAAATGTTCAACATCACTGGTCATTTGAGAAATGCAAATTAAAACAACACTGAGATTCTGTCTCATCCCAGAAAGAATGGGTATAATCAAGAAATCAACCAATGACAAATGCTGGAGGGACTGTGGGGAAAAAGGAACTCTTCTCCACTGTTGGGGGGAGTGTAGACTGGCACAAACACTCTGGAAATCAGTGTGGAGATTCCTCAAAAAACTAGGACTGGAAGTCCATTTGACCTAGCTATTCTCACTCTGGGTATCTTCCCAGAAGAATTAAAAACACTGAACCACAGCAATATATGTGCACCCATGTTTATAGTAGCCCAATTTGTAATAGCTAGACCTTGGAAACAACCCAAACGCCCATTAACCAAGGAATGGATAAAAAAGGGGTTTTTTAAAAATACAATGGAGTACTACTCAGCCATCAAGAAGGATGAACTGGAGACTTTTATAGGTAAATGGACGCAACTCAAGGACCTATTCATAAATGAAATAAATCAGATGCACGTGCAAACATCGTATTGTCTCTAGTGTGAGAAGCTGAAAGAGTAAATAAGATCCAAAATGCCTAACAGATATTGTAAAATGGGGAGAAATTGTTCAAAAGTTAAGAGAAACAGGGATGGGGTAAAAAAGAAGGGGGAAGCAGAAAAAAAAGTATATAAACACACAATAATTAAGATAATTATATTACTAACTTCTCTTAGTTCACTGAAAAGCTTTGTGCTAATGCTTGGACAATTAAGTGGTAGTATCTTGTACTATGAGTAATTAAAGATAACAATATGCAATGTATTAATATTGTTACTTCCTATTATCTTGTTTTGAAACTGTTTTACCTTTTCTTTAAAATTTAAAAAAAAAAAAAAAAAAAAAAGCCAGGTGTGGTGGTGCATGCCTGTAATCCCAGCACTCGGGAGGCTGAGGCAGGAGAACAGTTGTGAGTTGGAGACCAGCCTGAGCTACAAAGTGAGCTCAAGGGAGCCTGAACTGCATAGCAAGACCCTGCCTCAAAAAGACAAAAAAATAAAATAAAATAAAATAAATTAAATTTTTAAAAAAATCTCATTTCAAAATAACAAAAAAAATCAAAAGACAAAGGGAACGAATGAATGTACTATACATCTGTGACTTAAAACCAAAGAGTAATTTTTTTTGAAAGGGTGAAAGCAGAAAATTGACTTGCAGACCATCTCTTAAGGGTGGCCAGAGGCCTGTCTGCAGAAAACACAAGGTGCCCTTTCTCCTCCAGGGGCCCTCCCAGCGCCGGGCAGCTCACCAGAACTGCTGGCCAGGTCTGCAAGGCCAACTCGGGGACACCCATCAGGCCCTGGGCTGTGGTCCACAAGCTCATTCAGGTTGTCATCATCCATTGCTACACATTGGAGTTCAGCCCTGAAAGAGAACAGAGCCAGGTAATTCCCAAACTGCACCGAGTTACAGGTCCCCTGAAAGAACGAGTCACTCCCACATCATATGCTGGTGCCATGAACATTTCTGAACAGAAGAGACCAAGCTGTGAGACAACACACAAAGTACAGTGCCAGTCATACAGAGAAACACATCCACAGCGCCACACACAAAGCCAGATCCTAGCTCCTGGCAACTAGTGTTGCTTTTGTACAATACTCCTGAGGAACACACTCCAGGAACAAACAAAAACAACTCATCTTGACAGGCATAGTGCTGCATGCCTATAATCTCAGCACTCAGGAGGCTGAGGCAGGAGGATTGTAATGAGTTTCTGGCCAGTCTGGACTATGTAGTGAATTCAAGACCAGTTTCAAATACATAGCGAGATCCTATGTCAAAAAAAAACAAAAAACAAAAAAACGAATCTGAGCTGAGGCAGAGAAGTATTTCTCAACTGAAGACTGGCCACTAGAAGGGCCCAAGCTGACCACTCTCAGGAGCCTGTGATGCCCAGCCTGAGGCTCCTGGGGCCCTGTCTATCGCCTCCCTATGGAGCCACATGATGCCCAGGCTAGGGGACAGAAGGGGCAGACACTGGGCTGAGCTTCTCTTGACTTGTCAGTGGGACCTGCCACAGCCACACTAAGGCCAACACAGGCCATCAACAGCCTCAGAACACGGTTCCATTTGACCCTCCCTTGACTCTCAAGCTATAGACTCAGTGTTGCTATCTCCTCTTCAGGTAGCCCAGGGAGGAAACACCTCTCATAAGAAACTTACCGAGGAATTTGTTAAGGCAACCTCCCAAAAAGCACCCTTCCCTGATGGAGTCAGTGATAACTTGAAGACAGGATAGCCTCATGGGGGGTGGGGCAAGGCACCTCAGACCTCCAGATTCTGGCTGATGTCTCCTGAATACTCGGGATATGTTAACTTGAGGAAAATGCCAATGGCAGTAAATAGCTGCTACCCGGAAATAATAAACTGAGGAGTACTTTTACCCAATCACTAACTTTTCCTTTATCTGCTGCTCTAAGACTAAGATAACTGGCCACAAATCCTGACTCAGTGAACAGCCTATGCTGCTTGGTGAACTAACTTGGCAGCAAGTGCTGGCCACAAATCCCTCCTGGAAATACCAACTCTGGCAGGAAGTACAGGAGAGAGTGTCACAGCCCATTCAGAAAGGGGCATCTAGGGGCTGGGGATATAGCTCAGCGGCACAAGCACCCGCCTGGCAAGTGCAAGGTCCTGAGTTTGATCCCCAGTACTGAAGAAAGGGGCATCTTTCTTGTGGGGCACACTGAGATGAGACCCAGCCACCACAGCCACAGCTCTGATAAGAGAACCTGTATTCTTTGGCCAGAGCTGTGGCCCTCCCCCTAACACAGAATGATGCCATCTGGGGCTCCTGCTCCCCAGAGCCTATCCTTCCATGACTTGTGCAGCACAAGGAGGGCAGTCTCAGACACACAGGAATGCACCAGGAACCAGGAAATATAACTACTAAGAACATCTAGGGGATGACTGGGTGGTTCTGGGGTCTGATGCCCAAGGGCAAATCCTCACCATGAGGGTGCATTTCACAAACACTCAAAATATAAACACAATCCCTGGCTTCTCCCTTGAGAGATGCACTATGATACGAGTGCCACCAGAAAGGCAGCACAGCCTGCTCAGAAGACAGCTAGGGAGGATCACAGAGGAGGGAATGTACTCAGCACAGATGCCAGCTGAGGCCTGCACCTGGGTTAAATCCTGAGGGCCCTGTATACCTGCACACTACAGGCAAGGGACACCCCCAAAAGCCCTGCGGCACCCCACCAGAGCAATGAACAATTAAACTGAGCCACTCCCCTCCCCAAACCATCACACAACACAACCCCAGCAGCAACTATCCACAGAGAAGGAAGAGACTAACCAACTGCCAGACGTACTTCCAGGGCAGCAGCAAGAACAAGACCACAACCTGGCAGTCCCAGCCTCCTCTACCCCACCAGGACCCCCAACCTACAACTTCCTGGTCCCACCAGCAGCCACAGCTTTGGCACCCTTCCTACCTCTGCACACCTTACATACAGGCACCCCTTCCTTCTGCTGGGTGCTCTGGGCAGTGCAAACTCGAGGGAGGGATGGTGTCACGGCTCTCCTGCTCAGTTTCCAGGTTTTCAGAAGTTAAGGGAGAAAAGAAAGAAAACCAGAAAGGCTATTTGACTCTTCAAATTCAGGGGAAGATGGGCCTTGTGGCGCAGGCCTGTAATTCCCACACTTGGGAGGCTGAGCTAGGAGGATCACTGTGACTTTGAGGCTGGTCTAGATCACATGGTGAGACCCTGTCCCAAAAAAACAAAAACAAAAGCAAAACTAAACAACAAATAAAAAAAAAAAAAAACAAATTCAAGGGAAGCAATGCACTTGCAAGGAAACCCAAGGGCCTCTGGGGTATAACAGCTGAATGTGTGAGAGCAGAACCCGGGGGGTGGGGGTCCCTCAGAACTGAGCGAGCCTGCAGCAAGCCCCGCTTTCTCCATTCTTCACCTGCCTACGAGACACAGCGAGATCCCACAACTGTGAGCACACATGGGAGTCAGCACCAGTGTCCACTAAGGTCCCCGCTGCCGTGGGCTTGACACTAAGTCACAGTGCCGCTGAGAGGGCCACGGCTTCTCCACTGGGAAAAGCCGGGCACTAAAAGGTGTGGATGCTTTACTGTCACACGGCAGGGTCCCCATGAAGCCTGGCCGTCACTGGTGGCCACATCGTGGCTCCCCGGACAGATGAGCGTTCCGTGCCACAATAATAAGGGCAGTTCATGGTGACGCTGTAGCACGGCCTCCCTGGAGAGAACGACAGAGAACAGGGGGAAGACTCGCCACCCGCCGCCCGGCGGCCCAGTGAAGCTTCTCGACCTCTCCGGCGCCCGCTGCTCCTGATCAACGCGCGGACGCCAAGATCGAGACAGGAAAGCCGCGCCGCTCCCCCAGCCCCGGTGGCTGCAGAAGTAGGGACCGGGAGCTGGGACGAGGCCCGAGGCCCGCCGCCCGCCTCGGTCTGGCGCGGCGCAGGCCGCACCCGCCGTAGATCCAGACAAAGCGCGAGGTGCTCGCAGGCAGTCCGAAGGCCAGAGCGTTGGAGACCCGGGGCCCCCTACATACCTGGGAACTTCTCGTCCCCCGGAAGCTTCGGGTGCTCTGGCCACCGCCCGAAGGACACGGCGACTAGGCCCTGCAGCCGCCACCACTGCCGCCGCTTTCGCCTCGCGCTCCCCAACCCGGAAGTACTCAGACCTGTTTCCGGGGCCCTCTGCCCCGCCCATTGGCACAAACCACTGCGACCACGGCGGGGAGGAATCCGTGGCTGGGGCTGGGAAACGACCCTTCCGCCTCCAAAACAGTGGGCAATGCAGGAATTATTCCATGGGAGACCACTGTTTTGGAATAATTCCTGCTAACTTCTCGCTACTGTGCTGGCCCAACATGCACCCCCTCGAGCAAGTGGTGCAGTCCAAAATCCGCCCACCGCCTAGAGCCAAGGTGCACAGCCTCAAGCAGAGGAAGCTCTTCTACAGCCAGCCCGCCACTCGGGCCCCGCCCCCTACCGGTCACGCCCTCTAGTTGCTCCAGCTCAGGCCTTCTAGTTTATATCCCTTGGGGCAGAGGCCTTGGGATATGTGTTGAGTTCAGCTCCCGGCGGGCAGCGTTTTTCCAGCTTTTCCTGCAAGGATCATGTACAGAGCCAAGGTGGACATTGTGCGCGGGCCCTTTGAGGTCTGGGACGCGGCAGAGAACGAGCCCGAGTCCTCATCCCCTCAGCCCAGCGCAGCGAGAAAGTAAAACTGTGACCACTGTAAAGACCTCAGCTGTTTGTAAACCCAAACCCAGCCTTCGAGAGGCTGAGGTAGGAGAGTCAACACGAGTTCCAGGCCAGCCAGAGCTATATATTAAATTTAAGGCCACCCTAAACTACAATAGTGAGACCCTATATGTAAAAATATTTTTAAAAATCAACAGTGTGGGCCGGCCAGGCATGGTGATGCACGTCTGTAATTCCAGCATTCAGGAGGCTTAGGCAGAATCACCCCAAGTTCCAGGCCAGCCTAAACTACATAGGGAGACCCTGTCTCAAAAAACAAAAACAAAAGCTGGGTATGGGAGCACACGCCTGTAATTCCAGTACTCAGGACACCAAGATGGGGATTGCTGCAAGTTTGAGACAAGCCTGGGCTACAAAGTGACCTCAAGGCCAGCCTGAACCGCATAGTGAGACCCTTTCTCACTCACACACACACACACACACACACACACACACACAAGAACCAAAAAAAAATCAACGCGGGGGAAATAAATCAATGTGGCATGGGAGAAAGCAAAGATGGCTGGGCTAGGGCTGCCGCTCAGTGGTCTTCCACTTGCTGGCATGGGCAAAGCCTTGGGTTCCACCCCAGCACCAGAAACAAAAAGTGAGTGGGTCAGAGTTGGGAACCTGAGTACTGGGCAGTGTTGATGAAGTGCTGAGGAGGAAGTAAGGACCAGGCCACTGTGGCAGGTGTCCTACAGTGGCACTGGCACAACAGATCCCTTGTGTATATAGCAGCCAGGCCAGGGGAGCACTATGGCTTGCAAGGTTGATGTGGAAGACAGCTGGCAGAACATGATGAGTGGTTGGATATAGGTTCCAGGGAGGATAAAGGACAGAAATGACAGCATGGAAAGAGGAGGGGAATGGCTGTGTGTGTGTGTGTGTGTGAGCCCCAAGGACTGGACAGGCTAGAGGGGCTGTTCAGGGGCAGAGATGGGATCAGCTCCTGAATCGCATACATCAAAGGTGAAGAGGTCTGGAATTTTCAAAGGAGACCAAAAGGAACTGGACGGAGGGCACAAAGAGGGGCTGGGAAAGAACTGGAGCAGGAGAACAGGAGAGTTGCTGCTGGACACCAAAGGAAGCAAGTGCATCCACCAGGAGAGCAAGGTGGGGTCTGCTGGGGTCCTATATAGCACCACTGGGCCTGGCAGAGAGAACGGGAAGCCTGAGTAGGTGTGGGGGCAGCTATGTCATTTTCCTGGAGAGGGAAGGGAAAATGGAGGGACCACAGAACAAGCCAGTCCACAGTTCTGTTTCTTCTTAATGTGATGGGAGAAACATCAGAAGGAAAGAGAGGGTGGGCTGGGGATATAGCTCAGTGGAATAAGCGCTTGCCTGGCAAGCACAAGGTCCTGAGTTCGATCCCTAGTACCTAAAAAAAAAAAAAAAAAAAAAAAAAAGAAAGAGAGGGTGACTCTGGAGCATGTCCCCTCCTCTCCATGAGCCAGACAGCAGGATGTGGGTGATGTCAGTGGCTCTGGCATCACCCAGGCACCCTGGGTGGCACTTGTATGGCCTGGATGAGTTCTTTGCCCTTACTGGGAATCAGTGTCCTTGACTGCAAAGTACAGATGTTAACCTACCTCTTGGGTCATGGTGAGGACTGAATGGGTGAGCACAGGGAGAATGTCTTATGGGGCCCAGCATGGTAAAGAAGTGCCGCCTCCTAACCTGCACTAGACACCTGTTCCTCTTCTCTGCTTGGAGCTTGGCAAAAGCACATGTTCCTGCCTGCTGAGGACTGTTGGGGCACCTGCAGGCGCATGTGGTGGCTCCTGAGGAGGAGGAGATCTAACAGCCCGTGGTTAGTGTGACCAGGCTGTCCCACCCACCCCCACAGCTTCCCCACGGGCACTGCTGGAGGAAGTGTTAGGATGCAAAGGGCACCTCCTCGAGAAACATCTTTGTGCAGTTCACAGTTTACCCATGGCTTGGGTGTGCAAAATGACCCCAAAGAGTTGCCTAGGGTCAGACGGAGCCCACCCTAGCACAGGTAGTGCTTCTTGAGAGTGTAGACACACCTATACCTCTTGCCTCCTGACATCTCGCTCTGCTGACATAAAACGACCCCTTGCTTGCTTATACGTGTACAGCCCATGTGGTCTCACACACCAGCAGGCTCTCACAGGTCCCACATATAAACCCCCATCTGCACTATCACCTTCCACACACCCTGACAGGTACCTCAACAGCCCCTTGCACACACACACACACACGCTTCCCACTCAGTCCTGTACCTGCACCCGGAGGCCCTCCTGGACCACTGGTCTGTGCTGGCATATGCTGCTCTTGCCTCAGACAGGCACAGACAGGCACAGATATGGGGCATGCCTGGCATATACTGCAGGGTAGAGCCGCCCCCACCCAGCCCCTCACCCTGTATGCACACAGTCCCTGGTCCCCCATTCTTAGGCAGGAACCAGGAGCCAAGAACCAGGCGGATGATGGAGGAGACAGGCTGAAGCATGGGCAGGGAAAAAGGTGAGCAGAGTGAGAACAGGAGAGTTGAAGTTCACAGAGCTGGAAGAGAGGACAGGCCAGCCAAACTGATGTCTCAGACCAGGGAAGGCAGGTACAGCGTATGAGTGTCCTTTGATCACAAAAGGGGTAGCTTAAAACAGAAACTTATTCTCACAGTTCTGGAGGCCAGAAGTCTGTGATCAAGGTTGGCAGGGCCACACTCCCAGAGTTCCTGGGGAGAATGCCAGGCATTCCTTGGCTTTTGGCCACAGCACTCTGATCTCTGCCTCTGTCTTCTCATGGCCTTCCCTCTGTGTTTGTCACTCTTCTGTTACTGATCGAGATCCTTCACAAAATCATCTGCAAAGACACTTTTCCCCAATAAGGTCACGTTCACAGATCCTAGATGTTAGGATATGGACATATCTTTGTGGTTTGGTTTTGGTTTTGGTACCAGGAATCAAACTCACGATCTCATGGTTACCAGGCAGGTGCTGTGCAACTGAGCTATATCCCCAGCTCTATATGGACATATCTTTGGGAGGCAACATTCAACCCACTACAGAGAGTGAGAAGGTGTACATTAGCAGGAATCAGGGAGCAGGTAGGGGTAATGCCAGCAGGGAAAGCAGGAACTCAGGCTCTCCCTGTCTGCTGATCCCTGACTTCTTCCCACTGAGCCTGTGCCCTGACCTCAGGGTGTGGGCCTTCCCCGGGATCCCTACTGGTGCCTTCAAGACCCATATCAGCTGGGCCTGGTGGTGCACAGATGTAATCCTGGCTCTCTGGGAGGCTGACGCAGGAGAACCTCTGGGAGTTAGTGCCAGTCTGGATTATATAGTGAGTTCAGGGGCAGCCTGAACTACATAGTGAGAACCACAAAAGAAATAAAAACAAATACCAAATACAAATTCTCTATGATGAATGTGATCATTATGTATATCTAAAATATTCCAATAAAATCTGATTGGATAAATACATAAATAAATAAGGCCTGAGTCCAGTCTAATCCCCAGTGACACATGCGACCCAGATCTTGCTGGGCCCTGAGGTTCTCATTGCCAGCAGGACTGAGATGGCTCCCGCCTCCTCTGCGCTCCTTCCCCAGCTACAGATGGCTGCACCCCTCAACACCTGCACTTCGTCCCCAGGGCCCTAGAACTCAGCTGCTTAGCTGTTTGGGGTACCTGGCAGTCTCCAGCCCAGCTTGTGAGCATGCTGGACGCCGGGAGGCCACGGGGATAAGGAGCACATAGTTTAGGAACACAGCCAAGGGACCACGGCCAAGGGCAGCGGTTGAAGGTGAGGTGGCCAGGCTGCTGCTGGGGCAGAGGGGATCTTTGGAGATGCATGGAGCAGAGTGAGGAGCCCCAGTGGCCGGGTGTTGGGGGGGTCTGGATGCATGAAGCAGAGTGAGGCGCCCAGTGGCCGGGGATGGGGGGGTCTGGTTGGTGCAAGGGAAGCACAAAGAACTGAGAACGGCCACCTGGACCAAAGGGGCCAGGAGTCGAACCGCTGTCTGCGGCGCTGGTTCAGGCTTGCCAAAGGAGGTCGACAGTCTGCTCCCTAGAGTGGGCATTTCGAGTGCTCCGCCGGTGCTCTCGCACGACAGGAACGAATGAGCCCCGGCTCGGGCTTCGGAGGCAGGCGGCGCGGACCCTCTGGGAGCAGCAGCTGGCAGGGAAGCGGTACTCTCGCCTCGGTCTCGGTCACCGCCCGGCTACGTGCTCCCACGCGGCGAGGCGGAGAGGGCGTGGCCTAGCCGTCGGCCCGGCCGCTGTGGCGGGCGGTACCACCGAGAGGGGCGTCCGGGACGTACCACCGCTCGGCTGCGGGGGTCTCCGCCAGGCGAGGCTCCCCGCAAGCCCCGCCCGGCAGGTAGTGGCCCCTCCCCAGGCCGACGTGCAGAAAGGAACGCGCCGGCCGAGCCCGCGAGGGGCCGCGCGGCAGTGGGCGGGGCGAGCCGCCCCCCCCTCCCGCCCACTGGCTGTGGTGCGGCAGGGCGGGCCCCGCTCGGCGCGCCATTGGTGGCCGTCCGGTTGTTTGCATACGGGGTGGGGCTGTGGGGCCCCGCCAGGGCCCGCCGGGGACGCGAGGGTGTCCGCGGTTGCGGCTGAAGTTGGTCCGGGAACCCACGATGGCCCCGCGCCGGGGTCACAGGTGACGCGCAGGGGTCCCAGGCGGGCGGGCGGGGCGCACTTGCGAAGCCGCCCTCCGCCGGGGGCTGCGGGGGGTGGGAGGGCAGGGGCGGCTTGGCTGGGACGCCCAAGTTAGAGGGGACAGGGCGGGGGGGGGAGGTGCGACCCTTTCACCACCCGCGCGCCCGCCGGGCCGCCCCTCCAGGCGCAGGGCAGCCACTGCCCACCGCACACTGCGCTGCTCCCAACCCACTGTGCGTGTGACAGCGGCTGATCTGTCCCTGGGCAGCGCCAGCCCTTGGCCCCTCAGTGGCCCTGGTCTGGTGGGCAGGCGGGTGGCCGCACAGAGCAGAGGGTGCTCGCAGGCCCCGGAGGGAGCCGTCCCATGGGCCGGACTGCCGAAGCCGGGATGGGGGACACTTGGGGATCCTCTGCCCTCCACGTGGGAGGACTGAGGTTGGGCCAGGTACCCTCTTGGAGGGAACTTTTCCTCTGTGTGCTCCAAGGTGCTAGGCTGTGCTGAACCCTCAGCACCACCTCCTCGAGGGAAGGCCCAGGGAAGCCTGGGGCAAGCACAAGTGTGATCTTCTGGGGGGCAGGGGACACCTGCCTCTGGGGGGCCACCTCTGGGACTCCCTACATGAAGACAGCCACCGTTCTATTTCTTTTCCATTTCTGCCACTTCTTACAAGCAGTCAGGACAGTGGGCGTATTGGTGGGATCCAGGAAAGGCTTCACACAGAAGTCCGCCGTGGAAATGTGGCCCAGGAGTATGCCCAGAACAGCTCCTACAAGGCTGGAACACCTGCAGCAGCCCGTCCCCTCTGCACAGGGCAGGTCTCTCTAGAGGGAGAGCAAGCACAACAGAGGGACCCTGTCCTCTCACCACAGTAGTCACCCATAGCAGTTTCTGCAGGTGAAGGGAGTCTGTGTGACCTTGGGGCTGAGAACGGGCAGAACTTACTCCCTGCAACCACTCTCTGTGGATGACCTTCAGTGAACTGGGGCTCTCACCTCAGCTGGGCATGAGCAGGAACTGTGAAAGCACCGTCCACAGCACAGCCTTGCCCCATCTGGCAGGACTGCCTGGTGGGGAGGATGGCAGGGCCTGCCCTACACCAACACCTGCAGAGTCCCATCACAGCCTCACTGAGGAAGATGACTTGCCTTTCAGGGGACTGTGAGATCTCAGCTTCTCCACACTTCACATAGCTCACACTGTTGTCTTCAAAGTAAAATTCAAAACTCGTAAGTAAACTTTGCAGCACCTGGAAGTTTTGCTTCATGACCCAAAGCACTCTGGGAACTTTTGGGGGACGTGGGCCTTTTTCTACCTGGAACGACTATGCCAGTGAAGAGCTCTACCCTGTCCCCAGTAAGGGCACAGCGCCAGTGGGAAGCTTTTTCAGAGCCCAACACCCCGCACAGTGGCTTTAGAACAAACAGGTGTCCCTCAGGAGGAGACAGGCAGAACCAGGGATAGAGCTCAGCGGCACAGTACCTGCCTGGCAAGTACAAGGTCCTGAATTTGATTCCCAGTACCAAAGTAAAAAAAAGGGAGAGACAGGCGGTGTGTGGTGTGTGCAGGCTTGAGCATGTGGGAGCTCAGGTATGGAGCCCATCATCTGGTGCCCCTGGCCCCCTCTGGGTAGGGTTTCTGGGTGGTACCAGCCATGGGCCCTGCTGTCCTTTGCCCTTAGCTGGGTCAGGACCAGTGCCTAAAGGTGCATCCAGCCCTCCTGAGTGTGGTTAGCAAGTGTAATGAGGGGAGCAGACCCTTAGGTCCCAGTCTTCCCACCTGGGGTGGCTCCTGGCTGGCCTTTGCACTTGAGGCTCCATGCCATGTGTGCCTGTGGTCCACTAGTCTGGAGCCATGGGTCTAGGCTGCAGCAGGCTTGAGGTAGGGGGCAGATAGCAGTCAGCAGGGCTTTCTGGCTATAGACACCAAGTTGGAAGCCTCCTGCTGCCCAACCTCTGGCATTCTCAACTCCCTGTCTCAGGCAGGAAATATGTAGTCCTGCTTGCCCCACCTATCAGTGGACTCCCAAAGGCCCTGGCCTCTGAGGAGCCCTCCCTGACACCCATGGGTGGCCTGCTTGCTACTCCTGCTCAGGACTTTAATTTTTCCTGCCACCTAACCCAGGGGAAGTGGCACATACCAGACCCAGCTCAGGAGTCCATCCCAAATATATCCTTTCCTTGATTCCAGCAAAAGGACCCCATAATCTAGGGCAGCAATGGTAAACCTTTTAGCACTTTGAATGATAAATAGCCTGCTGCAGCATGCGTACCATAGGTTCACCATGGGGTCTAGGGTGAGGCCATCCCATCCACCAGTACCACCCATGGCTGTACAGGGCTTCAGATTCTGCCTATCACCAAGATTTCCAGCCCCAGCCCTCAGAGCTGGGACATGCAGTCTGCCTCAGGATCTGGGCTCTGGGAGAGCCCATGGCCAGCCTGAGGGCCCAGACAGTGGCTGAGCTGGGCTATGGAATCCATGCTGCCCTGATTTCAAAGCTGCCACCTCACAGTAAAGGCTTCACACTAACTCGGGGAGAAGAAAAACAGGCCCTCTTCACACCATGCCCATACTTCCCCCAGGCAGCCATGCCCCTCTGGGGTAAGCTCCTGGATCTGACTGAGGAGTCCAGGACCCCCACAAGTTCTCTGGAAGATAGTAAACCTGATGGGCGAGTCTAGCTTGTCCTGGCACCCTGGGTTCCTGCAGCTGGTCAGGTACACAACAGACAAGGGGAAGCCAGGTGGGAGGAGAGTCCAAACAAACCCAAGCCAGGGCAGAGCCAGTAAGCAGGGGACTACAAAGGCAGGAGAACAAAGTAGCCTTGGACCCTACTGTGTAGCAGTCCCTGAAATACTCTTCCTACTTGAGTGGCTCAAGAGTACTCTCCAGTTGCCCCGACATGAATCTTGCAGCACCAAGACACAAGCCACTATGGTCAGTTTATTGAGGTTCATGGTAAAGGTAGATGAGACAGCACACACAGCCATGGGCCGAGTCCACTGTCCATGCACCTGCCATCCCCAGTAGCAGTAGTGGCCTCTGGAGCCTGCTGAGTTCTGAGCTACGTCCTCCACTACTCCAGGGGTTTGTCAGACTTGTTAAGGAGTAGGACAAACCCCCTATACCCCCCTGAAGCACAAACTCCCAGCACCAATGCCTTCCCGTCCATGAGAAGAGAATCTGTGATCAGACTCCTGTTGTCCTTGTGGCTTGTCTGACTGCCCTGGCTTGTCTGTCTTCCACGGCACTTCTAAGACACTGGTTTTGGGCAGGAGCCGCTACCTCCAGCTCTGCCTCATGGTAGCAACTGCAGGGAAGATACAGGCTGAGGAAGCTGATCTGGGGAGGGCCCATGCCATAGGGTAGGGGACAGACCTACCCTCCAGACTCAGGGTGGGCAATGGGACTGGGCTCTGGGAGGCTCCCTGGAGGGGGTCTTCTCCAGCTGAAGGCGGAAGATCCTGTGGAGAGCAACTGTCAGCTGGGTGGTGGGCCCCCACCCTCCCACCTTTCCCAGAACTGCTCTGACCTGTGTGTCAGGAGGGGCTCTGTCTGGCTGTGGTGGTGGCAGCAGTGCAGCTCCTGTCTGCTGGATAAACTGCTGCAGGTTGCACTGACGCAACTCCCGGTTCAGTTCCTCCAGCTCCTGTGCCTGAGCCTGGGGCACACAGGACCCTCAGGGGCAAGGCACTCTCCCTAGTCTGACCCTGTGTCAGACTCCAGGTTCCAGCTATCCAGGGTGGTGAGGTGGCATGGGCGGGGGTCTCATAGGCTCACCTGCAGGGCGCGCTCAGCTGCCTCCAGAGCCTGGCTCACCAGGGCCAGGCTGCCTTGCACTTCCACACTCTGCTGCTCCTGGAGAGACAGGTCTTGGCGTAGGCGCTCAGTGGCAGACAGTGTGGTAGAGGGGGGGCTAGGGGCCTCAGCAGCCAGCAGCAGCTCAGCCTCCAGAGCGTGGGCGTGTGCGTCCAGGGCCTGCAACTGGGCAGTGTGCTCTGCAGTGGCTGCACTCAGTGCCTGCAGACGTGCCTGCCCCTCTCGCTCTCTGGCTTCTTCCCACCTTAGCTCCTGTTCCCAGAAGGCCTCCTGGCCCAGCTCCTCTGCATTCCTCTGCACCCTGAGCTCCATACCATGTAGGTCTTCAAAGCAGCCTAGGTTAGCTGCTCCAGGGGCTGGAGGCTCAGAAGATGAGGGACTGGGGGCCAGCCTGGGATATCCCAGGCTAAAGGTCAGTGCTCTGTGGGACTCCCGGCTTGGTGCTGCCTGTGGTTTGGAAGGCAGGCTGGCACGAGCTGAGCATCGTTCTGGGGGTGGACAGCTGTCAGAGGTGGGCCTTCCAGCTAGGCTGGGCCCTGTCCGCCTCAGGACAAACTGGACATCATTGGCAAATTGCCCACAGGTGGCCTGGGCATCCACTGGACACTCTTGTGGCAACAGCTGACGTTCCTTCTCCTTAAGACGCTGCACAAGCACAAATCGACCTGTCTGGCCTGAGGGAGAAGGAAGAGTTCAACTGGAAAATGGGGGGGGAACCTCACCCCAGCCCCACCTGTTGGTCCCATCAGCAATCAGGGGACTTACCTATAGCTTGGGCTAATGCAATAACCACTTCCTGGCAGGTGGTCTGCTCTGAGACCCCACAGACCACCCGCTGAATGCCATCCACCCATACCTTCAGCTCCATGGTGGACAGCTCCAGAACCATCCCGTTCCTGTAAGAAGACAGGCCACAGGTCAGGTTCTGCCTGACCGAACCTTCCTACCCCTGCCCAACTGCTGCCACTGGCTCAGTTTGGGCTTCTCAACAACCGGTCCTGGCCTCCCGGGCCCAGCCCCACCCCGGAGGCCGCACATTCCTGGGGTGGCCAGGGAACTAGTTTGGCCCTGGCTTCCCCCACTTTACCCGCCCCCACACTGGAATGAGGCGAATCATTAACCAGGTCCAGGATTTCCTGTCTGCCCGCCACCTCCTGCGCCACCTGGCTCATAGGGCACTGCCCCTTCCCGCGGGCGGCCATACCAAGCGCCCAAGGGCGCTCGCACAAACACGACGCCGTCCACTTTCAAGGGAACGCCCCCCCACCCCCCAAGAAGGGACCTTCTTTGGCCCGAGAAGCCGTGTCACGACCAAGACCTGACCTTCATACCTGAACCCCAGACCTGGCAGCCCCGCTGGCCTGGGCGCCCCCAGCCCGGTTCGAAGCTCCTCCCGCTTGGGGAGTGCGCTAGCCCCGGAAGTCGGCGCCCGCGCCGGGACCCCCGGCCGTGAGGAAACCCAGGTCCTCGCTCGGCGGCAGACCGTTGCAGGTGCGCGTGGTGCACCCGTCCAGCTCAGCAAAATACTCTGATCGGCAGGAGCCAACGCCCTGGACGGCCTGTGGGCCAGGCCTGCTCACCTGGTCGGTTGCCGGCCTCCGGCACTGGGCGCTGTGGCGCCCAGACAACCTGCCGCCCCAGCGCCCGGCGCGCCCCAGCCCTGGCACCTCATTGGCCTGTGGCCTCCAGGCCCCGCCCAAGAGCGCCGCAATGAGCCCTATAGCGCGGGCCTCCCGCTCCATGACCACGCCCATTGGCTACCTCCTTCCGCCCCGCCCATTGGCTCTCCTCTCACCGGCCCCGCGGCCACCAGGTATGGGCGGGGCCGAGGCTTATGGGGCGGGGCCTGTCTCAGGGGCGGGACCCGAGAAGGCCGCGCTCCGCCCCGAAACAGGGCGGAAAGGTGTCTTCAGCAGGGGACTACGCGCGGCAAGGCGTTGCATCCTTTCCAAGCGCCCGGGAATGAGTGGTCCCTTACGAGGGAAGGGGCATCGGCCCCGATCCCGCAGCCCTGGCGTGTGTCCATGGAGAGGCGGCGCGGAAATCTCTCCTCCTTCCTGGCCCCTCCCCACCCTACCCCCAGGGACTGGGCCCCTCTGACTTTGTTTATTAAAGCCGGCAGCCAGGGACCAGGGACGGGGGTTTGGGTGAGAGTAGTGCCCCGCGGGGAGGCAGCTATGAGGGCCCACAGAGCTCCTGGGCCGGAGGTAGTGGGCACTAGAGCCCTGGTGGTGGGGGGCACCCCAAGGCTGCGGGGACAAAGCCCCAGGCTCTTTGAGAAGCCCTCCTGAGCTACGGCGTCCAGGCCTTCGACTGGCCAAGTGGGTTGGAGCCCCTCCCCCACTCCCTTTCTGTCCGGAGGGAGAAACTCAAGCCCACCTGGAGAGCTTGAGGTGGGGGGGGGGCCCTGCCTGCCCAGGCACAAAGGTGGAAGGTGTGAGTGATCCGGACAGGTGGCACAGGCTGGCGTGCTCCAACTGTCAGGGGCAGAGGGAATGAATATCCCCTGAGCTCTGAGGTGGAGTTGGAGAGGTTTGAGTGTCAGTCTCTGAGGTCTGAGGCTGGACCTGCGCATGTGGGGTTCAGCACCACTCCTGCTTCTCATCACCATTTTCAATTCCTCCAAAGTCAGCTCAGGACCCCACTCCCTGCCATCTTGGGACAACTCCCCCCCCCCCGCCACCCCTTAGCCACTCTGCGCTCCGCAAAGGGCACTAATGCCCCAAATACCCACAGATCAACACGGCTAGGCCAGGGCTACAGGTTCCTGCATGGTCCCCTGGCTGGCTCTGCTTAGTGGGGCAGTGCCCCAGCCTCTGGCATCTCTGCTAGTGGGACTGGGGTCTCCCTGGAGTCTGGTAATAAATGGCCCCTCCCTTCCTGAGTATCTGTAACCATGGCAACAGTATAGAACCCTTCCCTTCTCAGGCCTGCTAGGAGCTCAGGCCTCAAGTGAGCTGCAGTAGGTGAGGCACTGGGTTGGGTGGGGTGGACACAAGTAAGGGTCAGAGGCACAGGGGCAGCACTTCTGACCCTTGTCTAGGCTGAGGGCAGGGGGCATAAAGAAGACAGCAGGGAAAGTGGGCACACAGGAGTCACATGTGGCTGGCAGTCCCTGGTCCTGGCCCCCCCCTTGGGCCTTCTCAGAGAAGGGCCCCCTGTGCTCTGCTGCCTAGTCCTCTCTGACACAGGAGAACCCGATGGCATCTGGGATGCAGGGCAGACTTGGCCCTGCTGCCCCTCCCAGCTCCCCACCAACTTCTAGTATGGCCCCTGAGCCTGGCCAGGAGTCTGAAGAGGAGCAGGTGCCCCTGGCCCTAGCAGGAGGGGAGTCAGTTGGCAATGACTCAGGGCCTCCAGCCACCACACCTACAGACACCATGGCTTCCTCATGCCGAATACCAGGCCCCCCTCCACGGGGGTGGACTCAGCCAGCACACAGTAAGAAGAGGCGGGTGGGTGGCCAGCCTCCTGAGCCCGGCCATCCAGAGGGCCAGGCCTGATGGTGCAAAGGGGTGCTGGCACTGTAGGTTGGCCCCTGAAGCCTTGGATCCCTGTACCTTACAGCTGCTGTGGGAGCAGCGAGAAATGGAGATCCAGGCCCTGTGTTGGGCCACCCGGCATGGCCAGCATGCCCGGCACCAGCACACCCTTCAGGGGGTGGCGGGACTCCCAAATGAGAGGTGAGCCCAACTCAGCTCCTATCCTGCCATGACAAATGAGCCAGCCCTCACCCTGACCTTTGTCTCTAGTTCTAGGCCTCACCTGCCCCAGTGTTCCACCCTAACCCTAAGTTAGCTATGCTAAAGGGAAACCAAATGGAATTGGAAACCAGGTTAGCTGGAAACCAACCCTAACTCAGCATCCAGACCTCTGCCCAGACCTGGTAGGCCTGATCTGCCCTGGCCTGCTGCACCAAACCCCAGCAGGTGATGGCAGTGGGCTCTTCCTTCACTGCTGACCTGGAGGTAGGGACAACTGAGGTTGCTCCTCCTCTTAGGAGCTCCCACAGTCAGGATGTATTCCTGCAGAACCAGGTCCAAAAGCTGACTCGAGCTGAGAGCACAGAAGAAACAAGCCCAACTGGTGAGGGTGTAGAATGGGAGATGGGCAGGGCTCAAGGGAGGGGGCACCCCTCACTCCCATCGAGTCCTACCCAGGAGAGGGAGTGCTTGGAGACACAGCTGGCACAGACAACAGACAAGCTGCAGCAGCTGGAGGCTGAGCTGCAGGCCTTCCAGAAGTCCTGCCTCCTGCATCTGGCCCAGTCCTCCTGGGTAGGGCGCATCCTGCAGTCACAGACTGGCAGTGTGGAGGTGAGCCTGTGCCCTGGCCAGCTGCCCTCTGCCTCCTCTGCATCTTTCGCCAACTTTCCCTGGACCTCCCTAGGGCAGCCATTGGCCCTCATCCAAGGAGGTGTCTCTTCGAGCTCCTAGGCAGCTGGACAATCTTCTGGCCTGCTGCCCCACCCACCCAACACAAATTGCTGATAAAGTCAGGGGAGAGAGGTGTGGAAGGCAGCAGTGCCTTCCCGTCAGCCCCCTGCCCACTGGCCTGTGGGTCCTTCTGTAGGTGGTCACTGCAGAGACTCTAATAGAGTCCGGGGACTCCTCTGAAGACAATCAGAAACCCAGTGCTGGGGAGGTGAGCAAAGTGTCCCTCACACCTGATTGGGCCTTTGGGTCCTGCAGACAAGTAGAGTGTGTGCCTATTGCATTCTGGCCAGGGCTTCTGGCTGGAGGATGTGGATTGGAACAGCATTGCTCAGCGGTACCCCAACCTCCTCACCAGCACCCATTCCAGCTTAGATCCAAAGTAACTGTGCTGGGCAGGAATCCTGGCAGAGGTGTGGGGACAGGGGCTTGCCTTGGCAGAAGTGGACTGGGGTCTGGTTCTATCCTTCAATGTCCCTAGAGGAGTCACCAAACTCCTCCATCTTTGGCTTTGACCTGTAGAGGAGGAAAGGAAGGGGCTTTAGGGCCATCATCTCTGCTAGCAATGGGATCCATGTCCTGGGTATGTGGGAGCACAGTCGCACAGGGCTGGGCCTGGGAGCCGGGGCAGCCAGTGAGCAGAGCATGGCCCCAGGCAGCCCCAGCTGCCCTCAGGGCTGGACTCGCCAGGCTCAGACTCCCCCTGAAAGCTTGTGGAGAGGCAGCACAAGAACTTGGAGTGGAGCACATTGCCCTGCACAGGCACCAGCTGGTCCTGCATCCCCGGGTGCAGAGGGTGATAGGGCGCCCACCACCGGCAGCAGGCACAGCCTCCTGTGAGCAGAGAGCTGTGCTGGCAAAAGCGTCAGCAGAAACTGTGAAGACTCTGAAGGTGGGCTGTTGGGGCCTCCTCATCACCCCATCTCTGCCCAGAGCTCTAAATCAGGTCCTTCAGCCCCCAGGGTCCTGGCTCTTCCCTCCCAGCAGCCCCTCTGTGGTCTCCCAGGAGACATCCCAGTTCCATGCTAGGTGGCTGACCTCCTTTCTGAAAGGGCTACCCCTGCTAGATATCCAGAGAGTCGGTTCCCACCCGTTCGGCCAGACCTCGCTGGAGCCCATTGCAGACCTCTGCCACCCGGGCACAGGGCACATGGCCAGGTGAGGGGGGCCGAGCTGGACCGGTGTAAGATAGTGGGCGGGCAGGTGTCCAGGAACTTGGCGTCTGCACAGTGCCTGTCCCCGCCTCAGCCGGGCCGGCAGCATCCTGCAGATCGTGGCTGTGAGCCACTGGGAGAAGTTCGTGTGCATCCTCAACCGCTCGTCGCAGGACACAGCAGACCTGGGCGGCTTGGTGTCGCAGCAGCGGGTGCGCGACTGCCCAGTGCGCATGTTCCGCTTCCCTCGAGGAACCGTGCTGGAGCCTCAGCACCACCTCACGGTGCGCGCTTGCGCCCCTCCCCTCCCATCCCTCCCCCGCCTCCTGCGCTCCGGGCCTCACCCTGCACCCGCTGTTCCAGGTATGGGGCGAAGGCACTGGCGGCGTCCAGCAGCATCCGCCCTTTTCCTCCGGCCAGGACCCCCTCCAGTTTCATTGCGGCCGGGGCTGCGTGACGCTCCTCCTGGACGCGGAAGGCCAGGTAAGAATCATGGCCCCCTGGGGGGCGGCCGCCAGCCTGGTGGGATGGGGTGGTTGACATACTGCTGTGGCCTGCAGGTCCTCAGTGAGTACCAGGCACCACTCCGTGTGACCTCCGGCTCAAGCGTCTTCGCGGACAACACCGACTGGTCCATCGACCGCTTCTCGCTCCCGGAAGCCGGGGCTGGAGCCGACACCGGAGAGCCCCAGCGCCGACCTCGGCCCCCGAGCCAGGGCCGGGTGCAGGAGACTAGAGCCGGGCGCCGGAGGCCGGGGTGGACACCATAAGCCCTTTTCCATATGCCCTACCTGGGTTCCCCCGGTCCCATCCCCTGGCCCGGGCCAGGATCCTCACTCACCACCCGCTCGCCTGCCTGACAGGACGCGTCGCCTCATGCCACTCCTGAGTCCCTGGAAGCCTGTCCACCCTCGTGAGGGGCCAACGCGGCTCGAGGGCGCCAAGCTCCCGACGATGCCAGACCCCTTACCTACCATCCCAGGTGAGTGCGGGTGCCAGGTGCGGGGGCCCGAGGGCCAGGGTGCACTCGGCCTGACCACCTCCCCTTTTCCTGGCAGAGACAGCGCGTAACCTGGAGCGGGGCGTGCCCCAGAAGGAGCGCAGGGTCTGCGTGAGTGCCCGTCCCAACCCGAACCCTAGCTCACCCCACTTGCCCACAGTGCCGCTGGCCAGAGCACTCAGGGTCTGCTCCCCCACCCAGGTGTGCCGGAGAGGCGTGGACCTGGGCTGCCCCATGGTGGCTCTGTCGGTGCAGAGCACAGCAGAGAGCCGGTTTGGCTTCCACTTCCTCTGCTGCCTGCCCATAACCGCTGACGTGCAACAATGCCTGTGGCGGGTGTAGACCACCCAGGAATCCGCATGCATCATTTATTGACCAACGTGGTCTACAAAGTAAACCCCATTTGGACCCGAGAGTTGAAACGATTCACTTGGTTGCTGAGGCACAGCAACAGGAACAAGAGGAGGAACAGCACCCTGCCCTTGTGTGGGAAGCCCCACAGATCCACCAGGATGGGAGGCCTGGTGGGATTAGCAGCTTGGACCCTGGGCCCCTGGAAAGCTCAGGCCAGCTCCAGCCACCTGGCCCAGGCCTGCCTGGCTGACTGTTCCCAGGAAGACCAGGACCCAGGAAAGGTCCCGACCCTGATTCTCATCCACCAAGAGGGATCTTTCCAGGGCCAGGCCCACCTCCCACCCTCCCAGCCCAGGTGCTCTGGGTCTGTGGGACCAGGGACCCTCAGGGGCTCTCAGGATGCCAGGGGTTCCCACTGGGCATTGTCCAGGTCAGCCCAGCAGTGGTGGGCTTTTCACCAAGGGTGCGGTTAGACTGGGGTGAAGGGCTCAGGTACCACAGGCAGTAGAGGGCTGGGGGTCTGGCTGCTGGATCCAGGGCTGGCTTTGGTTCTGGACGTCAATGGGCTCAAGGGTAGAACCTGAGGCCCCCTCTAGGGCTTTCAGGGTGGCCACTGGGGCCACCCCTTCACCCAGGCCAGGCCCCAGGCTGCCCAGGGCTCTGAGCCTCCGTCTTCTGACCCGCAGGTCAGCAGAGCCTCGAGGGGAGCTACTGGCTGAATCAGGTGGCATTGGGTCCTTGGGTGGAGAAGGGATCAGGTGACCACCCAGTGTCCTAGAAGGCTCTGGAAAGCAAGCAAAGAGCATGTCACAGAGGCCCCAACAGACACAGGGTCTCCAGGTGGAAGATCCCTTTTCACCATGGTCTGCCAGCCTGGGGATGGTGGCCAGCTGGGGGCGGGGGGAGTAGTATCAATGCCAAAGGGGACTTTAGTGTTTGCTGTGGCCCTCCAGGTGGCAGCAACCTTGCTCCCTAGGCCTATTCCCTGTATTCCCCAGAGGGGCTGTGGCCCCTGGATATTGAACTCTGACTGTTGCTTAGGCTGGCCACTTCCAGGCCACAGGCCCTCTGCTACAGTGAGACAGCTGGTCTGGGTCAACCATGGCCTTGTGGGATCTGGCACCTGGAACAGGAGGCCTTTTCCAAAGTGTCTTTGCCTTGTCATCACTCCAGCCACCCCTCTTCCTGGCCATCTGCCTGCCATCCACCCAGCCCTGCAATCCTTGTCCACAGGTGGATGCTGATGGCCACTCATGGTTTTCTTAGCCACACCTCCAGGCAGCAGGCAGACTGACCTGTCCTAGCCCCCAGGATCACTCTGCTACCTTGAGTCCCCGCTCCTGTTGCCCTGCCTGCAGCGTCTCTCCCTAGGCTTCCCTCCTGTGCTGGGCCAGGGTCTTTCTACCTCCTAGCTGTGGCCACAGAGGCCAGTGTCCCTTAAAAGGGCCCTGCCTAGCTTGATCCTAGATCCTAAAGTCCAGCACAGGTCCTGCCTTGGTCTCCCAGTGAACCTGGTCATCTCCGGTCTTCTTCCCCAAGAACTGGGCACATTGGCAAGGATGTGGGGTTAGCCCCCTACCACCAGAAGAGCATTGTATATCGCAGCCCTTCTGAGCTGGTAGATGGGCTTGGGGCTCCTGTCTCTGGGGAGGGGAGTAGTACCTGAGGCCAGGCCCGGGGAACCCAGGGAAAGCCTAGGCCCAGCCTGGTCCTCTTGCTGTTCAGGGGGTCTCCAAGGACCCTGGAGTGTTGCAGCCCCTTCCTGCTGGAACTCCAGTGGCCTGTGGGAGAAGGGGCAGCTAAGGCCCAGCCTTACAGACTGATGTTGGCCTTTCCCACCAGCCTGGGGCTCCCATGACCATCTCCTCTGGTCCCCCTGAGACAGGTGACCCCCTCAGCCAAGGCTCCCCCAGCCCCAAGCCCCCCAAGCCGGATGGGACACAGGGTAGTAGGACACAAGAGGAGGGCACCCACCACAGGCCAAGCTCTCCCCAGGCCATAAGCCCAGCCACCACCACATCATGGCTGTTTGTGGAATCAGGCCTGAAGGAAGGGGGTGCGGCAGGCAGGCCTGGTCTAGGGGGTGCCAGCTGCTCCAGAGGCTCCCAGGCCTGGAGAGGAAGAGGACTAAGGTGGAGACCTTGGCTGGAATGGTTGCAGAGGAAGGCACTGCCACACCAGGACCACCAGATGCTGGTTCCCCTGCAGAGGAAAGTGCCAGTCCTGGCCCACTTAGGGATGGGGCAGACATACCTGGCATCGGTACCTGCGCTCCTGCAGGCCTTTGGTGGGGTTTCCACAGAGGACCTGAGCAGCACCTGAGGAAGAGCATGTGGCTGAGCTGGGCCTGTGGTTGGACCTGCAGAGTCAGTCTGGGCTGGGGTGAGTTAGTTACCATGGGTGAGGTTGCTGGTGTGGTCTTCAGGGGCCGGGGCCTTGGGGAGCAGACCTTCAGGCAGGGCTCCTCCAGGGCCCAGCAGGGACAAGATCCAGGGCAGGGTCTCAGGCATGGTTGGTGCTGGGTCACGTTTCTGCAGGTTGGCTCTGTGAGTGTGATCTGGCCAGGGTTAAAACCAGAGGTCAGGCCAGCCCCAGATTTGTCCCAAGAGCATAACCCTGCCACCAAGAAGCAGTGTGGCCCAAAGCTGGCCTCTAGCCAGGTGTGGTGTTGTACACCTATAATCTCAGCACTCAGGAGGCTGGGAGAGGAGGATTGCTGTGAGTTTGAGGCCAGACTGGGCTATATAGTGAACTTAAGGCCAGCCTGAATTACTCAACAAGACCCTGTCTCAAAAATAAATAAATAAATAAATAAATAAAAAGGCTGGCTTCTGACAATCTCTTCCCTTCCAGAGAGACTCTCAGCCCAGACCCTCCTCTCTCTGCAGACCAAAGGGGGAGGCCTAGGTGCTACTCATAGGGTTGGCATCCTGGCCAGGGGCAGGGTATGAGGGGCAGCCATGCTCCTTGGAGAGGACTGGGGGCTGGAATTGGGGGTCCCCCTCCTAGGGGCCAGGGCCACGTCTCTCCCAGGGTAGGGTGCTGGGGCAGTGGCCAAGTTTCCAGGTGGGTGTCTGCCCTACCCAGCAGAGGAAGGATACTGTCCAGCATGCTGCCTTCCTTGATGGCCTCTTTCACCATAAGCCAGTCCTGGCTCAGCTTCTGGGGCACATGCAGGTCTGTGCATGTGGTGGGTACCTCATCCAGGATGCGCAGCTGGGGGATGAGTTTCTTCACTGCTGCTCTGTAGTTGTAGCACCCAGGGGCCTGCAAAGAAGAGGGCGATGCAGTGGGCCTGGTCCCCTGGGCCCTTCAGGCCTGCTTGGTGCTGGTTTTCCTCACTCATCCCTGTCCCTGGCCCATGGGACATGTAGCCTCTCCACTCTCTGGCCTTGGCCTGGATTCAGGGATGCCCTCTGGCCGGTGGAGCTGCCCTGAGCTCAGGGTCTGGTTCAGCAGAGTGGCCCCTCTGCCTTGGGTGGGTGGTAAACCTGGCATAGGTGTCACCAGGTGTGAGTACAGGGCACACCTTGCCATGTAGGGTCAAGGGCCCATGTTCTGCAGGGTGTCTGTGTGACAGCCCCAAGCAGGGTACATACAGGCTGATGTGTGAGTGTGTGCCAGCCAGCATGCAGGCCTACAGGGGCCAAGGTGGCCCTGGGTGGGGACAGTGTGGCTGTAGAGATTACACACACACACATACACACACACACAGTGTATGTGCTTACACAGATGTGTATGTGCTTCTGTGGAGACCTGGCTAGGGGAGCATAGTTCTCAGTGCCGGTCCTCCTGGGGAACAGTAGGGGGTAAGAGGTGGCATGTGCACATGTGTCTGTGGGGCTTATCAGGCTGGCCCTGGCAGATACACTGGTCGTGGGCCTCCAGGTTGAGCTTTCAGTGGCTGTACCCAGGGCCAGGTGCCCCCAAGCACATGCTGCCTGGGTGCCCAGCTCCCATACCTTGTTAACTGGGGCAGCAGCTGGCTGCAGGCACACTGGGTTGCCCTCCAGGGTGAGTGTGGACAACTGTGGGCACAGTTGCAGGTAGCGCACCTGCCCCAGGTCCTCTAGGCTGTTACCCTCAAGGTCCAGCACCTCCAGCTGGTCGAGCAGGCACAGCGGACTCAGGTCAGAGATGTCATTGTAGGAGACATAGAGCTCCTGGGGACAGAGGGGTCTCAGTGGCTGCCTGGCCACCCTTGTGCCCTGCCCCAGGGGTTGTAGACCCACCTTCAGCACTGGGAAGGAGCCAATGCCGTCCATGTCAGTGAGACCACAGCGAGCCAGCCACAGCACTTGCAGGTGGCCAAGAGAGGTGCCCAGATCTCTGTGGAAGGGGCAGCTGGTTAGTGCCACCCTGGGGCAGGGCTCACTGAATCTGGCTGCCTCCAGGTGTGAGAAGGGGCCCCAGTCCCTGCTGCAGCCTCCTGGTCTGGGCTGCTGTTAGAGGATCCCTGATCCTCCAGTGCTGGGCGACTTTGACCTGGTCCTAGCCCCAGGGAGATGCCTTTACCCTGGGTAACCTGGTCCAGCCCGACCTACTGTCCACCACCATGCTTCCCTGCCTGGCTCCTGCTGCAGCTGCAAGGCACCCTGTATCTGGCTTCCTCACAGCCGGCATTTAGTGCTTAGGTGCCTGTGAATTCCTCCACAATGTTTTTCTCCAGCTCATGACCCGCTTTGCTTATTTCTCAGCCACTCATCCACCTCTGCCCGGCAGGGTCTTGCTGTTGTTCCTGGCGGGGGTTTGTGTCCAGGGACTCCGCCAGGTGGCTCATGGGAACTCTTTTATCTCCAGCTTCTCACAGATGTCTGCAGCTGCTGCACATGTGCCTGCTTGTTGGGCCCTTGCCATCTCCCTACTAGGCACTGCTCCACTGACTTCTGGCTTCAAGTGTGTGAGTGCAGAAGTCTGAGGAAAAGGTTGCTGTTTTATCCTTAGAAGACAACTTGGGCTGAGTACAGTGGTACTCGCCTGTTATGCCATCTAGTCAGGAGGCTGGGGCAGAAAGAGCAAAAGTCTGAGGTCAGCCTGGGTAACTTGGTGAAACTTTGCCTCAGAACAGAAGAAAAAAGGGCTGGAATGTAGCTCAGTGGTAGAGCGCTTCCCTAGCACATAGGAAAACCTGGGTTCAATCCCTAGTATTGAAAAGAGAAAAACTCAGCTCGATCTCTTTTCCTGGCTGCTCACATTTTTGTTCTGGAAGTCAGGACCTTCATCAGGATGTGGCCAGGTGGGTACCAGGGCTCAGCGCTCTCCTGTTTGCAGATACAAGGCTTCTTTGTCTTCTGACAAGCCTCTTTCAGTCTGCTCTGTTATTTTAGTGACTCTCTTCGGCTCCATTCGTGGTCCTGTCTGTCTGTTCCTCCTTCCTGTCTTCCGAGGCTGCCCTTGGATTCCTGCAGCGCTGCCTTCAGAGCTGTCCTTGTCCCTACCATGGTACTCTGCAGCCCACTCCTTTCCAGAGCTCACCCTGTGGCCCAGAGCAGATGCGGATGGGCCCTGATGCGAGGAAGTTCTGCAGCTTCCGAATCTATGGGGGGGCCACTGGCCCAGCCAGATGGGGACCCTGTTGTCATAGGGGTGTAAATATCAGGACATGGCCTGTAGATATTCCAGATCTTGGAACAGATGGGAGATTACAAAATACTTAGACAAAAAGCTAGTGACAATTAACAAAATATACTGCATGGAATTCTACCTGAAGCTACACATGAAGAGAAATCAAGATTTTAAATGGATTTATCAAACTCTGCATTATGGCTGTGTCTAGATGTCCTCCCTAAAGCCTCATGCGGTTCATAGATGGGGCTTCTCAGAGGTGGGTGGATCTACAGGGTGTGATGCTGGGATTGATTCATGATGCAGTCCTAGGATTAAGGGTGTGAGGTGCTACCCACCCTAAGTAGACTGGATAAGATACAAGGGACAAAAAGAGGCTGGTTGACAGTCAGTTGCTGTTTTTAATGACTTCTACCCACCATGGACTGTTTCTCCTCTGTGATGCCCCCTGCACTGGAGGCAGCCAGCTATGAGCTGAACCCTCAACAAACTGTGAGCTAAATAAATATTTCCCCCTTTAACTTAGGGTGTTGGAGATTTTGCCTCAGCAATGAGAAAAGTAACTAAGATGCTGTAGAAGGGTTACAACAACTGAGTCAAGCATTTAGCACAAGGAGCCAGAAAAAGAACAAATGCAACAGAAAGACCAAGAAGGAGGGGTGATTAAGAGGGGGAAGAAGTGGTGGCTGAAGAGAGGCCTATTGGAGCCCAAGGCTGCCTCTCCTGATAGACAGTGCTCTGCAGGGCATCAGGGACATGGATGCCAAGACAGATGCAGAATTTAAGAGCAGTAACAGTGGGCACAGCAACAGTGTGCCTTAACAGAAGACCACTTAGCGTAAAGTACCCACTGACAGTTTTGAAACCAGCCAAAGTTAGCACTGACATACATAGAAAACTTTACTAGACTGATAGCTGTCCAGAAATATTCAGATCTGAGCCACTCTTTACACACCACTGCACACGGACCAGCCCTGCACCACTCTTTAAAAAATGTTCTGCTAGCGTGGTGGTAGTGGTCATCTATAATCCCAACTACTCAGGAGGCTGAGGCAGGAGGATCTACATAGGGAAGGAAGCTTTTCAGTGGGTGGGCTAGAGGCCTGCCGAGTCGAGAGAGGCCACTGGTGGATGGAAGAAAGGTGAGGTTCTCTGTGGCTGGGTTGGGGGCCACCTTCTCCATGACCGGCAAAGCAGTGGTTGGAACTGACCCAGGGGAGCAAAGACAAACAAAGGGTGTTTGGGTGAAAGTGCCCGGGCCATGGGTGTCAAGTGTAACGCACACCTAGGCTGGTCAAAGACTTCCTGAAAACCAACAGGAAGGGGCAGAAGCCAGCTGGACAGCTAGCCCAGGGAAGGGAGGGCAGCAGGGCCTGTGCAGGGTGCATGAAGCTGTCCATGCAGCCACTTCCAGTTCCAGAGGTGGCAGAGAGGCTCTCTCACATGCCAGTCCCAACAAGGAACACGTGCTGAACCCCTCCAACAGGGACCTGCAAGACTTGGGGACTCTCCCGCCAGCTGGTGCCGCTCAGTGATGGCAGTCCACACGCCTGTTTGGAACACTGGTTTTCACATCGGCACTGTTTCCAAATGAATCCTTTCAGCTTCTGACAACCAGACAGCCATGATGCTAGCCTTCTTCCCAGCCCTTAAAATTCTGCCTGAGACTTTAATATACTCAAGACTTTGGAGTCAGCCAGGTTACAATAGCAGTTTTCCTTGAGGTATTGTGGTGCCCACCTATAATCCCAGTGCTCTGATGTTTATGAGAATATCCCACTTAATTAGTTTTCTTTTACAAATTTTCAACCCTGGAGGTCGGTAAACACCATTTGGCTGAGTTCCTGGTTGACCAGAAGCATATGACAACTCGCTGCATTTTGGACGCTGCTACCAAAACCCTGCACATCTTTTCATAAAGGTCAACAATCTAGTCATTTCCCTTGGAATTGTTTTGTTCTGTTACAAATTGTACTTAATATTTGTTGGTTTTATAAGACCTTCCTATTCTCTTTTGTGGTTTTCATTCTTCTTGGCCACCTCCCCTTGCCTTGCTGTTCTAGTCTGTCTCTAGCTGGCTTCAGTTCCATTTGCAGATCTGCACGTTTTGTTGAGTTCTGCCTGTGATAAACAGCAGTATAAAGAAGAAAAACTGGGACAATATTTAAAGTGAACTTGCTTAATAAATTATCACCTCATCTGGAAAGAATGGCACAGACACTGGGAGCCCAGTTAAGAAAGCTGGGAATTCTAGAAATTAGAGTAGAATTTCCCTGCCTTGTGCTGCTGGGCTCAAGCTATGTAAGACCAGTAGTTTTTGTTTTTGCTGGGGATTGAACCCAGGGCCTTGGCATTGAGGTACATCCCCACCTCTCTCTTGTTTATTTTTATTATATATATAATATATATATATATATTTTTTGGTCTTTTTTGAGACAGGGTCTCGCTATTCAGTTTAGACTGGACTTGAGCTCACTTTGTAGCCCAGGTTGGTCTCGAACTCACAAAAATCCTCCTGCCTCAGCCTCCTGAGTGCTGGGATTACAGGTGTGTGCTGCCACACCAGGCATTGTTCATTTTTATTCTGAGACAGGGTCTTGCTATATCACTAAGTTGCCCAGGCTGAGCTGAAACTTGTAATCATCCTGCCTCAGTCTCCTGGGTGCTGAGTTGCAGGTGTGCCCTCTGCACCCAGCTAAACCAGCAGCATTTTCACAAGATCCTCTTTTCTCCAGTCCCCTAGAATGAAGTCTGATATTATGCCGCTTTGTTCTGTGCAGTCCAGGAGCTAAGAATGGTGAGGCCGTCTCTAGTTTTGAAGGTTGTTTTAAGTTACTTAGTAAGAAGCCCTGACGTGAGAATGTGGTGCCTTCTCAGCTTTGAAGGCCCTGTTTCAGGAGATGCAGATTTTGTGCAGTTCTGTGTCACCTTGGAGGTTGAGGCCATCTGCTCCTCTTGCCAGGGTCACCAGCCACCCTAGCTTGTCATCCTTATTATGCAGCTGACACTCTGGGACCCCAGGAACCCCCACACCTCCTTGGCTGTTTTTGCAGTGTCTGCCAAAAGCCCCTCACTAGCTGGGTCTCTGCCTGAGGTCTGTGAGCACCTTTTAGGCTATCTGGCCTCAGGAGGTAGTGGGACCACCCTGGTTCATCTCTGGGTCTGCACGTGAGTGACTCTCACTATGGGGTGTTGAGCTGGAGGCAGACTGGAGGATGCTGGGGCTCAAGCTCCCAGGAGGGAACCTGGAGAGGGAACCTGGAGAGACCCCCACCTAGAGAGGGAACCTGGAGACCCCACTTGGAGCAAAGGTCTCAGATGCCCCTCCACAGCCACCCACCTCCTGGTACTGAAAGTGAGGCTAGAGTCCTGCCAGGGTGGGCAGGGGGAGCCTAGACCCCACCCCAGGGTGGGACCCCATGCCAGGCTGCACTCACCTGAGGGAGCCCAGACGACTGCCGGTCAACTTCAGCTGGCTCAGGCTGGGCAGGTGCACCCCTGGGGCACAGGAGAAGGGGTCGGCTAGGCCCTGGGACACTCACTTCCCTGCCTCTTTCTCTGGGCAGAAGCCTGTCTCCATGTCATCCAGGAACCAGCAGGCACCAGAGGGGCCACTCCTGGGGCTCTGAGTATCACTGACAACTAGCAGGGCTTACTCCTCAGCGCCTGCTGCCCTGAGGGCTTCCTCCCTCCCACACCTTGCCAGATGGAGAAGGTGCACTGTTTAGGCAAGTGGCACTGGGCTGCCCCTGTAAGACCACAGGGCCACCTGACTGATCTGCAGGATGCAGCTTAGGGAACAGAGTCACGCTAGTGAGGGTGGGGTTGGCCTGAGTGGCCCCCCACCCGCCCACAGGTGCCCAGGTGCCCCTGCCATGGTCTACAGTCTGTGCCAACATGCAGCAATAGGGCTAGGGATATAGCTCAGTGGCATAAGCGCTTGCCTGGAAGCCTGAGGTCCTGAGTTTGACTCCTGGTACCAAAAACAAAACCATGCAGCAGTAGGAACAGATTGTGGGGTGCCTGTTCCCAGTCCTGGTAGGATGAGGCACCATGGAAAGAAGGGTACAAGGTGGGCCGTGGGGCTGGCGGGCAGGGCGAGGGAGCATGCAAGGGGCTGTGTGAACCAGCAAGAACTTGAGGATCAGATGCAAAATAGAAAACAAGATGAATCACATCGGGACACATTTAGCCCCACGGGTAATCAGAGAGATGCAAACAGAGCCCACAGCAACCCTGGACCGCCGGGCTCTTCCCTGTTAGGGTGGCTGACGCTATCTGAATACGGTCTGCGGCGTAAGGGCCAAGTATCAGTGTCACTTGCTAACCAAGGTCATGGTACCCTGGGTGTGTAAGAGGACGTCTGAGGTTGATAAGAAGCATGCAGAGCCAGGCATGGTAGTGCACGCCTGTTATCCCAGCACTCAGGAGTCTGAGGCAGGAGAGGTACCATGAGTTTGAGGGCAGCCTGGACTATATAGTGAGTTAAAGGCCAGTCTGAACTGTAGAGCGAGACCCTGAATCAAGGAAGTAAAGTAGGAAGGAAGGAAGGAAGGAAGGAAGGAAGGAAGGAAGGAAGGAAGGAAGGAAGGAAGGAAGGAAAGGAAGAAGCATCCCTAGTACTGATGGAAATTGCAGTGGAGACTCTCAAAACGATTAGAAAAATAAGCTTCCAGCTTATGTGCATGTGTTGATGTCTGTGTGTGTGCCTGTGTGCATGCGTGCATGCATATGTGCATCCATATAAGATGGGGAGAAAGATGAAGGCTATACAAGCAGCACTTGTGGATAGAGTGGTCTCTGGGAAGGGTTTACGCAGGTTCTTTCTACCAGTCCTGCAACACATCTGTGAATTTAAAATTAGTTCAAGATAAACCTTGTGGTTCAATGATTTTCCCTCACTGGACACTGTTTCAAGCTTTGCTACTCTGATGTGGGTGTGGCCTTGAGCACAGGGTCCCTCTGGTCGGCAGCTTAGAAATGTGGACCACGGGCTCATCCTCTGGCTATACCTAGCAGGCACAATCTCAGTCCCGGGTTGACCCTGTGGAAAGGAATGTGCGGCAGGGCAGCCAGGCAGCTCTCACCAAAGTTCCCCAGGCTGTGCTCGCGGGTGTCCACACACATCTCCAGCACCTGCACACTCCGAAGGTCATCCACCTGTGCCAGGGCCTGCTACAGAGATCAGTGGGCGTCAGTCCCTAGCCCTGGCTTCCCCTGTGCCCTTGCCTGTGGGACTCAGAGATGGCTCTGGGCAGGGGACAGTATTCCCTGCATCCGCTGCCTCATCTGTGTGGGCCTTGGCCACAACACTCAGCTGGTAGTACGCAGGCGGATACCATCTGAACAGAGGTTGGAACTGCTGGGTGGGTGCTGCTGCCAGAGAAGGGACCATGCTTGGGCTGCTGGCCTCTAGATGAGGCCTTTACCTGAAGGCCACAGCCTACCCCAGACCTCTGCATGACAAGCACACATGCATCTGTGAACCTCAAGGGTGTTCCTGGTCTCAGCTGTCCCAGGCCTCCTGGATGACGCTTTCTCTCCATGTGTGAAATGCATGATCTGCCAGATGCTGGACTCCCTGCCCAGGGTCAGTGGGCACCTTAGAGGGTTTGTGATGGACCAGGTGGGTCATTCAGAGGGAGGATCCAGGTGGTGCCTGTATCCACGGGGTCCTTTCCTCTCCCCAGGTGGCCCATGATGGGTGGCAGGCTATGGGTACTGAGAGCTGCTATTTCCGTGGTATGGCTGGGCAGCTCTTCTGGGCCTCAGGCCAGGATGAACCCTGGGATCCCACAGCAGGTTTGGGGAAGCCTCTGTCTATGCCAGAAGCAGTCAAGCCTCAGGTATAGCCCCTGGTTACCCACTCCTTCCCTACATGGAGCCCCTGCCCCCAAGTACCCTGTGGTCTGGGTGTGCACTTCCCCTGCCTCTGCTTCCAGGACAGTGGCCTGGGCAATACTTTAGGACCCAGCCCGACTCAGCCCTGTCTGTTACCATGCGCAGAGATACGTGTGTCACCTGGTTGCTGGTGCTTTTGGGCCTGGTAGGAGCCTCAAGGGGGAGGTGGAGGGCACCCAACTGTGGGGGCTATGCCGAGGGCAGCTGCAGATATGCAAAAAGGGGCCTGGGAAGTCTCCCTATGCAGGCCCTCACACTTACCAGGTGGGCAGGGGAGAGGGGCTCTTCTACCCGCTGCTCCCTGTAGCCATCCCGGGGCCTATCCAGGCCCTTGCTCTGCGGGCAGGGATTGTGCGGGCCCTGCCAGCTCAGCTCCCGCACCTGGATACTAGCTGAGTGTGGCCGAGGCCCTGGGTGTCCATCCCTGGCTGGGTCCATCCACGCACAACCTGCCGGGAGGGCAGAGGGCAGGGTCCTGCCTGCTGCTGCTGCCCACCTCTGTGGCCTGGTGGGCCCCAGCTACATGAACCTCCCAGTGCCTCCCATTTCTGCTTCGTTTCCTTTGGTGCAACAGGATGAGTGCCAGCTCCACACTCCCCACTGGGGCCCAAAGCTGTGAGCCTGGGTAAGCTAGACCAGCTGCCCATGGTGACCAGCAGTTGCTGACAGGCACCCAGGCCGGGGCTCTTCTCCATGCGATGCTCTGTATGCCTGGGCCCAGGACTAGGGTCTTGGGCACCCACCACCCACTCCTGTGTTAGCCAAGTCCTCACCCACAGGCAGCTGCCTTCCACTGTGGGTCAAACATCCGGGCATGGGGGCAGCATGTGTCCACAGGTGACCCTTGGGAGACAGGGATTGGGTTAGGCTTCTGGCCAGGTCACTGTGCCCAGGGGCACCAGCACTGAAAAGTGAACAGGTACAGAGGAGTTGGGTTGGGGCCTGGCCCCGAGCTCCCTGTGATGGTTGAGCTGCGGGATCTGCCCAGCTGAGGAGGAAGAAGGCTCCCCTGGGCGCAAATGAGGCCTTGGTCCTCATCCAGATCCCATTCCCTCTATTCCTGAAAGGGCCCCAGGAGGCTCTGGACGTCTCCCGTCCACCAGCTCCCCCTGTATGCTGTCCCTCCTGGGCGCAGCCTCCAGCAGTGGCCTCACACACCCCTGCTCACCTGCACCAGCCTCCTTAACACAGAGGCCCGTGCCCAGCCCCAGACCAACACAGGCTCTCGGGTAGGCCAGGGCTCTGCCCAGAAGGCTCAGCATCTCCTCTTCCTCTGCCCTCCATCCAGGCTTGGCTGACCTCTTACTCCTCCATCCCTGCGCACCCTTCCCAGATCTATTTCTGTGACCTGGCTGGCCCTGTGTTACAGGGCAGGGCTGGAGGATGGCCCTAAAATGCCTGTGAAGGAATTGGTGAATGTGGTGGGCCACCTGTTTCATTTATTAAAATTATTCATGCTGTTCCTCAGGTCTGCAGCCCCAGGGTCAGAAGTGTGGTCAGCAGGGCTGTGGCAGAGCAGTGGGAGGGACACGGTGTCCAGACTCTCGGCCTCAGGGGCCCAGGCTACAAAATGAGCAACTCGTCAAAGCCCACAGAAGAGTCTCATTGACTTTCAGCCAGCACCTCCGCCACTGCCTGCTTTTCCTCACTGGAGCAAGCCCTGCCAGGCATGAGGAGACTTCACTGTGGCCCCTGAGCCACAATCATTGGAGGTCTGCGCCTAAGGGCAGCTGGTCAGGTGTTGCAACAGCTAGGTCTGCGGGTCTGAGTGCCACAACCTTGGTATCCAAGACTCAAAGGCCCCATTAGCTCCAACCCAGACCCCAAACTACTGCTCTGGCTGCAGCCTGCCATAGTCCCACCTATGCTGTTGCTCTGAAAGCCTCCAAGCCCCCCAAGTTGAAAACCGGGGGCCTCTCAGTCTCCACACCCCAGGGTGGGGTCAGCCTCTGGCTCATCGGCTTTTTTCCCTCTCTGCTGACGACTGGCCTGGAGGCCCCGAGTTGGTCCCTGCCTCTGTGACCTCCAGGGGAGGTCTTGAGGCTCTTCTGGTTCTGATGGGGGTCTCCTCCAAGCAAGGCCAGGGGAGATGAGCAGCTTAGCCAGGTCCCACCTTTGACATCTGGGCCATGGCTGGGCACTGGGAAGTGGCCAGGCTGCGTCCGGCTCTCACCTGCAGGATGGGCCCGAGTGCCCCAACCCTGGGCCCCTCTGTTGAGAGTGCTCTCTCCACTCCGGGCTGCTCTTCCGGCTGCGGGTCCAGGCTCCAGGGCAACGGGGGCGGGACCTTATTTGAATACCCAAACATTCTCAAGTAGAGGGCACCCGGGCTTAGGATCTGAGCCCCGCCCCTTAGCAACGGTTGCCGGGGCACGCGTCCCAGGAGTGGTGCTGTGATTCCAGCGCACCTTCTAGGTTGGAGGGTTGCTCCGCGGCTGCCTGCGGCGCAAACTGTGGAACAAGGACCCCGCGACGCCCAGCGGGCTTTCGGTATGCGCTTCCTGGCCGTGTCTACGCGAGCAGGGCTCAGATTCGGGACCGCACGTGGGCGAGCGCTGCAATCCCGCCGCGGCCTCCTGGTAACATTTCTCGGTTTTCTAAAAGGATATACTTGGACATTTATTTTTTAATTTTAAAAAATGTTAAAAACACTATAGAGGAAGCATCTGTGCTTGGGCTCGGGGGAGACTTCACTTTGCTTCCCGTGGCAATTTTTGGTTCGGACTTGCGGGGTGCACTGGGAGTTGCAGCAGGAATGGAACCTGGGGTGTTTTGCCCAAGCTGGGCTTTAGACACCCCTGAAAGCTGCCAAGTCCTTAAGGCCCAAGCCCAGAGCGTCCAAGGTATTGGCTGTCCCGCCACACTGAGCTTCCAGGGCGCTGGCGCGGCTGACGGCTCCAGAGCGTGTCCCGCAACCCAGGCGAAGCCCGCCTGTTTCTGAGGAAGCCTAGTACCCTCCGCACCCCGGAACTTGGGTCCACCCTTTACGCCTCGCCAGGAAGCAGCGCCTGACTGACGTGCTGCTCGGCCAACCGCAGTAGGGCGTGGCCGGACGGCCCGGGGGCGGGGCTCGTTAAAAATCGGCCAATGGTAGGTTGTGCCGGGCTGACGGACGGGCTCGGGGCGGACCTGGGCGGGGCGAGCACGGGGCCGACTGAGTCTCCGCCGCCCGCGCCCGGAGCCCGCATCCCGAACCGCACCAGCCGCGGACGGATCCCATGCGCGGGCCGAATCGGCGCCCGCCCGCGCCCCCGCCCCGCCCCGGCGCCGGCCCCGGCCCCGGCCCCGGGGGCAGTTGCACCAGCGAGCGGTGAGTGTGGGCGGGCGGGCTCTGCGGCGGGCCGGCTGCGGCTCGTGCGCGTGCGGCCGCTTCCTGTGGCCCCGCCTGTGGCCGCGCGCCCGGCAAGGCGCCGCCCGGGCTCGGGGACGCGGGCCCGCGGCCATGTCGCGGTAGGGGCCGCCCAGCCACCGCGCGTTCGCCGGGAGCCCTGGCTGCTGCTCCGCAGACTGCCCTGGAGGTGCCGGCCGGGGCCGCGTCTCCCCGCCGCCCTTCCTCCGCGCCGCGTGCTGCCGGCGCCGGTGGGCGCTCGCGAGCGTGCGCCGGCGCAGGGATGGCTGTCTGGGCGCTGCCTGACTAGACACGCCGGCCGGCGGGCAGGACCTGTTCGGGCGGCTCCGCCCGCGGGCGCCTCTGGCCGAGGCTTTCTGCCTACCCAGCAACTTCTAATTTGGGTGCGTGTTTGGGAGCGGCTCAGCTGTCACCCTGCCTCAGGGCTGGCTCTGCTACCTCACAAGGCCACGAGGTGCAGCGGGGTGAGGCGAGGCCCTAAGCCCGCTGGAGGTGCCACAGGTGCCGCCGTCCCGGTCGGGGCCCCTCCAGCCATCCCACTGGGTGGCGCCTGCCTGAGCTGGTCCTCCTCGCAGGTGGGGCAAGAGCCCCCCCAGTGCCCTGAGCGTCGGCCCCTGGAGGAGCCATGACGGAGTACAAGCTTGTGGTGGTGGGCGCAGGAGGTGTGGGGAAGAGTGCTCTGACCATCCAGCTGATCCAGAACCACTTTGTGGACGAGTATGACCCCACCATAGAGGTGAGCCCTGGTCACGGCCTGGCCCTCGGAGTGTCCCCAGCCCTGCAGGTGGCAAGTGCCTGGCTTCCCTATTCACTGCAGAGGCAGGAGAGGTACACGGAGGGGCTTTTCGAGCAAACTCACAACTGGAGGAAGAGCAGTTTGCTGAGCCCAGTTCTCTCACAGGACTCATACCGGAAGCAGGTTGTCATTGATGGGGAGACGTGCCTGCTGGATATCTTGGATACAGCCGGTCAGGAGGAATATAGTGCCATGCGGGACCAGTACATGCGCACTGGGGAGGGCTTCCTTTGTGTGTTTGCCATCAACAACACCAAGTCTTTTGAGGACATTCATCAGTACAGGTGAGCCAACTGTGTGGCTGGCCCCAAAGCCCTGGGGCAGAGGAGCACCCTGTGCATGTCTTGGATACAGCCACGCTTGCCACTGCCTGCGCCTGATGGCTCACATTCTCCCTTCTCGCAGGGAGCAGATCAAGCGGGTGAAGGATTCAGATGATGTGCCTATGGTGCTGGTGGGGAATAAATGTGACCTGGCTGCACGCACCGTGGAGTCTCGGCAGGCCCAGGACCTTGCCCGCAGTTACAGCATTCCCTATGTCGAGACTTCAGCCAAGACCCGCCAGGTGAGCCCCTTCCCTCCCCTGCTCTCTGCTGTCCAGGGGCTCCCCCACCCCACCCCAGCCAGGGAGCAGCACTCATAGCCCCTCTCCCTCAACACAGGGCAGCCGCTCTGGCTCTGGCTCCAGCTCCGGGACCCTCTGGGACCCCCTGGGACCCATGTGACCCATCGGCCCCCATGCTGTAAGTCTCCCTGGACGGCAGGGCAGTGAGGGAGGTGAGGGTTGGAATGTGGGCTCATGCCCTGCAGTCCTGGGCCGACACAGCTGTGGGGGAGGGCCCATGGAGAGAGCTGCCCTGAGCCAGGCCGGAGCGGTGACCCGGGGCCCAGCCCTTCCTGTCCCCAGAGTCCCATGGGCACATTAGTCCTGAGCCTTTAGTGGGGGCCTTAGGGACCCTAGCCACATCTCAGATCAGAGCTAGGTAAGGGTATTTAGGCCCTGAGCCAGATTGGGGTCTAGGAGGGTCCTGGGCCACTCTGACCTCTTGGGGGTCCCTACCTAGGCAGTGGTCCTCAGTATCCTCTGCTGGTCCCCTAGGCAGGGTCCTCCTAATGAAGGCCCTCTGTTCTCAGGGCGTAGAAGATGCTTTCTATACACTAGTTCGTGAGATTCGGCAGCACAAGCTGCGGAAGCTGAACCCACCGGATGAAAGTGGGCCAGGGTGTATGAGCTGCAAGTGTGTGCTGTCCTGATCCAGGTGAGCAGGGCCCAGCCAGCTTACTGAGCCACAGCCCTGGCCAGCCAGCCAAGCCACACATTTACTCTGTTGCTCACGGGCTCCCCGAACCTGCTGGCTCCCCTGCCTACGATCAGTGGCATCCTTTGTGCTCTGCCCTGGCCCAGGCTCAGGACACAGAGGTGCCGGATGCGGGGAGGAGGTGCAGACGGAAGGAAGGAGGGAAGGAAGGAAGGAAGGAAGGAAGGAAGGAAGGAAGTGCCACTGGAGCCCGGCCAGCCCAGGGACGGTGGACAGAGGCGACCACAGACCCTCCCGTGGATGCTTTGCAGACTGTCATGAACTGTCCCAAACACCACTGGCACCTCAGTCCCTACTCCCCTCCCAGCCCCTCTCGCCTTTGATAGGTGCAGGTTGATTCACAGTAAATTATTTGATGGTCTTGACTGTAGTCTTGGCTGAGGTAGGCAGCTACAGTGCCTGTGGTCTCATGTGAGGTGCCAGGAACCTCGACCATAGGTTGGCAGCCCCACTGTTGCCTCCACCTAGCAGGGCTGGGTGGGCAACCTGGACTACATGATGCTTTCCTGTCTGTCGACAGTGTCCATTTTTCCTGCAGGGAACCCTCTGGTAATGGGAATTTATTGTCTTTTGACCAGGGGTGGCCTCAGGAAATACTGAGTCCACATGGAGGCTCTGGCCCCCTCCTTAGACCCTTCTTGCTTGAGCGGGGACCCATTTTCTGTGCTTTTGGGTCCTTAAAATGCCATGAGGACAGCAGAGTGAAGGACCTAGCCATGGTCTCTGGACTTGGGTAGCAGCACCCTGCTTTGTGTGTCTTCTTGGCCAAGGAGCCCAGCCCTCCAGCTCCTGTGTCTAAGAGGGAGGCAGTGGCCATGCCTTTTCTGGGATGGACAGTTTTTCTGAATCAATGGAGGTCACTGTGTAGCCCATGTTGCTCTGAGAGGGCCTGTGCCACCTCCAGGATTGGCTGTGGCCAGAGGGCGCCGTGCTCCGGGTCTTCACTCTTGACACTTGTGTCTCTCCTCTTCAAGTCTTGGGTTGAGGCCAGTCTGGCTCTTCTGGATTTGGGACTGAAGCAATGTGGGGTTCTGTCCCATAAGCAGGAGGATGTTGGGCCTGCTGCTGGGTGGCAAGGGTGGTGGGATACCACAGTCATCTCTCCCCCAGTAGGAAGTGTCTGGCTTCCCTGTCCTGGATGTGAGGCTCCCAAGATTTGTTCTGGGGCTGAGGGGCAGCTGGCCAGGGGCCATCGTGGCTCCTTGGGGCCAGCATGCTGGAGATATCTTTTGTCTTGCCTCTGGGTCTTGAGTGGGCTGGGTGGGGCCTGGTGACTGGGCTTGGTGATGTAGGGCTTGGCCCTAGGGTGAGCAGGGCAAATGTTGATCTGTGGGACTTAGGGACAAAATCCACTGAAGTAGCCAGATGCCCCGTGGCCTGGCCTGATGGGACACTGGAGAGCAGGCCCTGTGGAGGTTTTCTTTGCCTCTGTCAGCCTCAGGGAAGACTGTTGGCTGAGGGCTTGGGAAGGACTGGGCTCCCAACCTAGGGGCTGCTAGCACTGGGTCAGTGGCTAGTGAGGGCCAGGTTGACCATGGGAATGGTCTCTTTATTGAGGTGCTAGCAAGGGCCTGGGTGGCAGGGACATTGGCTGCTGGTCAAGGTCAGCTTTTGTACTGAGCCCATGTGGGGCCTGGAATCTTTGCTGTCTCCAGGCAGCCACACTGGGCTGATACCAAGGACGTATGTGGGCCTGTCCCGTGGCTTCGGGCACCTCACGCTGCTCTTGGGCAGACCTTGGGTTCTGCGGGCTTGGGACTCCCCGCCTCGCCCTGCCATGGGCTACAGGATGCAGCCTTTGCTCAAGGGCTCAGGTGGGACAGTCCTAAAGTTACCCTGCCACCTAGATGGAGCCTTGCTTCCCAGAAGTGAGACATCTAGGCACTTGGCCCTCTGCCCCATCATCTGGCCCTTCCTGGCTGTCTGCCTCTGTCCTGGTCTTGGAAGACGTTCTCTAGGGTCTTGGTTGTGGGGGTTGGAGATGGCTCCTGACCTGAAGCCAAAGCCGGCCTGGCTTCCGGAAGCATCTCAGAGTAGAGGATGGGAGGCTCAGGGAGCTTTAGACCTCCCCACTTGGGAGAGGGCCTCATGCCGGAGCCCCCCAGGAGGTAAGTCACACTTTGTACTTGGGAGCTTTGCTATGAGGCCCAAGGGCACTTCAGAACTGTGTCCTCCTCCAGGGTCTGGTCCGGATGTGTGTCCTGTGGAAAGTCACAGGGTACACAGGGTAGGCTTAGGGTGGGACCCTGGGGTCAGTGCCCAGATGCACTTCTGGCCTCAGCTCCTTCCACTCGTGTCTGTGCTGGGGCCTAGTAGTACACAGAAGGCATGGCCAGTGAGAGACCCAGCAGCAAGATGCCTTCTACCTTTGTCTGTGGTGGGGGCTCAGTGCACCCTATTCATCCCATGCCTGGCCCTCGTCTCTCCATGACAGCTCTGTCAGGCTGAGCAGGGGCCATGCAGAAAGTCAGAGCACTGTGCTTGGCTGGCCAGGGTCTGTCTTCCGTTCCCTAGGTACCCAAGGGGCCCACAGCCAACTCTTGTGCAGTTATCCCAGAGTCTTGGGATGAGCTGCAGGAACAACAGGCATGGGAGGACCCTGATACTTAGGGCTTGGGCCATAGGGAGGGGAACCCAAGAATTCCCCATCTTGTGTGCATACAGCTGCTCCCAGAGTGGCACAGAGTGTGGAGATGCAGCTCCCAGTGCGTGGACTCCTGGATGATAGACGTCTCCAACCGTCTGGACATAGCATACTGCCCAGCCCTAGGGGGCCTGCCAACCTCCCTATTCCAGCTTCTGTATACACGGGCTTAGGGGCAGAGCACAGGGCTCCTTTCTCCGGTTGAAGGACAAGGAGACCACACTTCTGTCTTCCCTGGTATCCTTAGCCCAGGCCCTTGGCCCCCACTTGCTGGCTGCTGCTGCTCACAAGGAGGAAGAGCTAGAGGACAAACTGGAGTTGCTCTTTCCAAGTGCCCATGGCTTGGTGGAGGCGGAAGGGGAAAGGGCATGTCACCTGAGCCTGGCTAGACATGTTCCCTCACAATGTCCTGGGCTGGTTCCAGGCCTCCTTGGAGCAGTGAGGAGGGACCCTGTGGGTGGGAAGGCTGCATGGAGTGAGGGCCATGGCTATACAGGTCTGTGGGGGATGGAAGGAGCTGGAGGTGTGCACTGTCTCCTGACCTTAGCCAGGTGAGGAGACTGGGGGCAGATACTGTCACCTGGCAGTCACCAGACAGGTCAGAGGCACAGCAGGCAGGTGAGTGTCACCTGCACAGGGAGGTTCCACAGGGCCCATGCTGGAGAGATAGGAGGGGTCCAGTTCAAATTGCACCCATAACCCTCAGGGAACCTCTGTGGTGGCTCAGGATGAGGTGGTAGGAAAAGCAAATGGGGTGGCTTAAGTCAGCCTCCCTGACCAGTGTGGCCGCCATCTGGCCTGGCTGTGTAATTCACCCTGGCAGTTGTCTACTTAGCTGCAATCCATTTGGGGACCATCACAGGACAATGGCAACTTGGCTTACATCAGGAGGTGACTCCTACAAGGACCAAAGTCATTGGGGTGTGACACGGGCCTATATTCCTAGTACCCAGGGAGACTGAGGCAGGAGGATCTTAAATTTGTCCTTTCTGGGCAATTTAGGCGCTGTCTCAAGATAAATACAGAAAGGGGCGGGGGATATAGCTCAGTGGAATAAGCGCTTGCCTAGCAAGCGCAGGGTCCTGAGTTCGATCCCCAGTACCGCAAAAAGAAAAAAAAAAAAAAAAAGAAGATAAATACAGAAAAAGGTTGGCAGCATAACTCGGTGGTGGAGGATCACTGGGTGCAATCCCCTAGCTGCAAAGAGAAAAAAGCCAAGGTCACCTCTGGAGCTACAGTCCTCCTGCACTGGGGCTTGGACCTCAGGCATGTGGCATCTGCCCTTACGCACAGAGCACTAAGACTGCTGGGTCTGTGAGCTGGTCCAGGCCGAAGGACCTCCTGGAGACTCCCTGAGGCTCCACACTGTGGAGCTGGGAAGGCAGGTGTTGCAGGGGGGGCTGGAGGGAGGGAGGATCTGACAGTGGGAAGGGCATGACAGCCAGAAGCCATGGCCCCTACCCCTTTACACTGCCCTGAGGAGAGTCTGGCCCCCACTGAAATGGAGAGTCCTCTACTGAGTTCAAGGCCGGACAGTAGTGAGAACCTGTCTGAAAAAAAAAAAACACAAGAGCAGGCTACATGTGCTCCATCCGAAGGTGAGGCTGCATTCCCATCCTGAGTTTCCCCCACCTCCAGGGCCCCTTAATAGCATAGGCACAACCAGACTCCACACTTGGAACATGCTTTTCAGGCCCTGCCCTGCCCTGGCCAGCTCTAGGTTACCCTATAGGTGACTATAGGTCTCGGTTGGCTCGCGGAGGCTCAGGGGTCCCTCATCTTGCTACCTTCTCTGCAGACTCTGCCGGGCCCAGCCCTCGTCTTGGGGAGCACGTTGTTCCCTACAGCTATTCTTGGGAGAGACTAGTGTGGGCGGAGCTACCCCCTGCCAGGCTTGGGACTCCCCATCCCTCCAGGACCCCGGCAACCTGAGACATTTGCATACCCCTCCTTTGCCTCTCCTCCCAGTGGACTGCTAACTCCCAGAGGTTCCAAGGGTGCTTCAGAGGAGTCCTGCTGTATTTTCTGATACTACTCCTGGTCTTCTGGGAAGCACTTCCCAGAGGAGGTACCCGCTTGGAGCCCTGTGGCAGCCTGCAGAGGGGTCTCTGCAGAAACCTCCCAGGCTTGTTCTGAAGCTAGAAGGGGCATTGTGCCCGGCTCCTGTGGCACTGCCTGCGCACAGCAGTCCTGACTAGGGGACGCCTAACCTCTGACCTGCCCCTGGGCAAGGTCTTCCTCAGCTGTGCCTCTTGGCCCCCTCTTCCTGGGCAGCTACACCCGTCTCTCACAGTCCTCTTTTCCTCAGAGGAAGGCCTGTCCCTAGGGATGACTGGAGCCCCGCCCTGAGCTTGCGCCCCTTGCAGTGCCCCTCCAGGACCTGCCCCTGGGGCAGCCCACCCCATTTCTGATCCCACAGTGGGCAGAGAGGGCAGTTTGTGCCTAATCTCAGGTGGCCAGGGTGACCAGGAGGGGCTGCTGGCACCCCTGTGCAGCCTGGGTGCTGAGTCCCACTGTGTAGGGGAGGGAGGGAGGCCAGCCCTGGAGCCCAGACAGAGGGGCTTGGGGAGTAGGGGCTTAGACTTCTACAGGGCCCTGCCCTGTTCCCTGGCTACTGAAGGCAGGGGTAGGGGCTGGGGTGCTTGGGGGCCCTGTAGCCCTGATACCCCCATACCTCGGGTCTCCTTGGGCTGCAGATGGGCCTTCCAGGGCTCATGCTCCCCATTTCTACAGCTGGGTTTTTTTTTTTTTTTTTCCCTTTTTGAGACAGGGTCTTGCTATGCAGTTCAGGCTGGCCTTGAGCTCACTTTGTAGCCCAGGCTGGTCTTGAACTCACAGCCATCCTCCTGCCTCAGCCTCCCGAGTGCTGGCATTACAGGCATATGCCACCACGCCTGGCCTCTGTAGCTGTTTTGCTTCCAGAGAGGCTGCCTTGTAGCCAACCACCCTTCCAGGTTAATTTACTAATCCTAATGAAGCGATTCTAGAGCAGTCTTTCCAGTTTTCTAAGCATATGACGACTTGCTAGCCGGGTGTGGTGGTACAGCCTGTCCTCTCTGCACAGGGAGGCTAAGGCAGGAGGGTCATCCTGAGTTTCAGGCCAACTGGAACTGTATTATAGCAGGACTCTGACTCAAAACAGATTTACCTGGAATACACTGCAAAGGCAATAATTTTATTTTTTTTCAATCTGTTTAACAGTGACTTATTTTCTTACCTGTTAGACCCACATTTCTGCCTCAGCTGTGAGAGTGGATGGTGTAATTTTGATGTCTTCATAGAAATAGCTTCTGTATTTCACAGCTACCAAAGAATGCTGTTGATTTTTTTTCTTAGTTTTAGAGACTTGTTTTTATTTAGCAGGCTTTTAGCAGTCTGTGGAGGCCTCTGCTTCTTCCTCCCCTGCTCTTTGCTCTGGGTTATGCTGATGCAATCTGTGGTGATGCCTTGGTGTCCAGTGTCCCTTCATGAGGTGAGGGGTGTCTTTAATACCTTGCCCAGCTGTCTTTTCTTGTTGCTGAGGCAAAATACCTAACACCAAAAGTTAAAGGAGGAGAAGATTATTTGGCTCAGTTTATAGAGGTTTCAGTCCATGATTGGCTGGGTCCAAGGCAGGGTGGCATGGTAGAGGGGTATCACAGAGAAGAAATAGTCCATGGCATGGAAGGTGGAGTGCAGGGGGCAGCAAAAGCAGCAAGTAGCAAGTGAAGGGAACAACCAGCTTTCTGTCCCTTATATTCTATCCAGGGTACTTGCCTTTGGAGAAGTATCCCTCGTTCCCAAGGAGAGCCTTCCCATTATCCAGGCCAGAACTATGCCAAACCAGTCAGTGGACTGATTTAGTAATCACACACCCTTGATCCCAGCTCACACACTTAATACCATCACACATTCTACATCCAGCCACTTCTGAAAAAGCCCCACCTCTGACAGCATGGGTCTTTTGGGGAACGTCTAGACACCAGCCACAACACCAGCAGACCTCTGAAGATCACATTTAGGATTCTACAATATGACCATGTGTGACGTGGAAGCCTGGGTCCTCCTTTCTGTTGCTAGCTTGGTGGTCTGGGCCTTGAGGGTGTTGCAGCAAAAATAAAAAATTGGGTCAAATTCTGCAGGGGATTAAAAACTCATTTAGAACAAATGGAATTTTAATTTAGGATCAATTTGGACCGGTCATTGCCCCCCATTCCTGAACAGAGGATGTGACACTTAACTGCCTTTGTTCTCACCTTATATACATTTTTGGTTTCCATGGTAATAGATTGGAATGTCTAGGCCTGGCCATAGTTGTTTACCTTGCACCACGCGATCAGGTCAGGCTCTGGCCATAATGATATATATATTTTAACAATTCAGGCAAGGAGAATTCCAGGACAAAGTCAGAACTGCAAAGTTAACTCTTTACAATCCCTGCAGGATGTTTCTCAAGACACATTTTGAGGCTTGTCTATCTTAAAATGTTGTGCTAAAAGTCATTGCCCATTACATTCCCCTCTCTATGACATATTATTTTTCTTTAAGAAATACAAAGTATGTCATAAGACGGCAGCCTGGGCTCTACTTGACATAGAGTGGAGTTTTTCAAAATTGAGGTTTTTTTGTTATATCAGAACGATGGACACCATAGCTTGTTGGGCGCAAGGAAGGCACAGAGAATCAAGTATGGCCTGGCTAAGTCCAACAGAGTCCATCTGAGGGCGCTTGGGGTGTAGCTGCAGCGGTGTTTTTTTTGATCTGTTAGACTGGAGGTCTTTTTTATTGCTGCAGCTAAAATACGACTAGCATTGTCAGAACAGAAGTAAGAGACACAACCATGTTAATATAATCAGTCCATTGTAGGATCCATGACAGATCTGTTGGCATCAGACTTCACCATGGGCTCGAAGATTTTTTTTTTTAATGGCCCCATGTTTCAGGATGGCATCCACAGAGGTGCTTTATAACCTGTAATATACAAACATACCCTTGTCCCCATGTTTTTAACTGTCTTGGTATACCTTATTTATTAACTTTTTTTACCTATTAATATCTTGTAGTCATATTTTTTTGTTGGTTGTTTAAGACCAAGTTAAAGTGAGACCTGTATTGATTAAAATTAATGTCTTCTTACCTATTAAGGTCAGTTAACTCTCCTTAGGATTTATCTTGGAACCATGTGTAGTACTGCTCAGTACTTCTGTCAGTGTCACCCATCAGGATGAGTCATGGCCTTTGTTTGACCAAGTTGCTTTCTGTGAAAGCTTGGGAGACCTTTTTTTTTGGTGACTACCCTTAGGCACACTATATACCATATAATCATTTTTTTCTGTGGTCTCATATTTTCTTTGATCCGAAGGTCAGGGACTCAACTGAGTTATGATGTTGCAGCACAGGTTTTTTTATATCCTGGGTGTTATTTTGACCTCAGGGGGCTTGGCCAAAATATTGGTGTCCTTTGAGCTTAATTTGTCTTTTTAATTTTTGGTCTCCAAATCTCAGTTGTTAGACATCCAGCAGAGAAGATTAATGACATTATATTATAAGTATCTTGAAATATAAAGTACAGTCAGAACTGTTATTATTTTTTTTAATCATGGATGTTTTAGTAGTTGAATCCCTGTGGAATGTTAACAGAACAACAGTTATATAGCTTTATAAAGAAAACTGGAAGTAAAAAAAAATCATACATAGCATTGTTATATAACAAGCATGATAACATTTTTACAGCCCAATAAAATAGCCCTTTTAGTTATCATTTCTATGTAATACATACGAAGTTTTATCCAACCTTTTTAAAACAGGATATCTTTTAAGAAATTTATAACGTTGTCTGGGCTGTTTACATTACATATGTTTTTGTTAAAAAATTATCATTTGAGTGATGACCTCATGTTGGCCTGACATGAACTTTTTATAAATATCTGGAACTCCAGAGAAAGGCAGATGCCTAACATTATATAAACAATTTTCGTTTTATATCTTAGAATATTGTACCTTTTGTAGGCATCAATACATTTAATATACCATGAAATTAGCAATAACAAATTGCTATTATTACTTTTTAATTTAGTTTGGTATCAATAGCATCTTTTAATCAGAAAACAAACCTTATTGTCTTACTTTTGAAAATTTTACCTTGTAACAATAACCAATGTAAACATCACAATAATATATTTTACATAATATTTATTAAGGTGTCTCCCATAAGGCTATGGAGATTATTGAGGCTCCTTATTAATGAACAAAAAGGGGGCTGGGGATATAGCTCAGTGGAATAAGCGCCTGCCTAGCAGGCGCAGGGTCCTGAGTTCAATCCCCAGTACTGCCAAAAAAAAAAAAAAAATTAATGAACAAAAATTGGTTATCAGTTGGAGTCCTGTATCATAATCTGTCTGCACCCTAAGGGGTTTTTATTTAATTACCTTAACCTACCTTTGTATGTCCTATGAACATCCATTCATAGACACATATGACATTTATAAAACCAATTTTAACATGATTTTGATTAGCCAGCAACTTGGTAGAAGCAACTCTTTAATCCATAAACCAAATTAGATTGCAGACACTTGTCTCAAAAATCAAAAAATATGAAAGAAGAAAATTTGTTGAGCTCAAATAAAACAGCTGTTTACAGATTGGACAGAGACAAACAAACACAAACACATACACAAAACTGTTTATAAATTTAGCATGCACTCAAATATATTTTGGCCACATTGAATTATAAGTCAGAGGTCTCTTGTAAAATTAACTTGGAAAAATAACTTTTTTCCTGTAATTAATATATTTTAGTATTTTATTTTGTCTTAAAAATACCACCAACTTTTATGTCCTTTCTGAAGCTTCCAGCTTAGACACCACCTTTACATATATTATCACATACTTAGACCTTTTAAGTGTTTTTGTGTTTTTTCTCTTAAGACTTATTATAATTTAGGTTAATATCACTTATGTAGACTTCTTTCTCTTTTTAATAGCACTTGTGGAATCCTTTTTAAGACTTCACATAGCAAAGATAGATCTAAAGAAATTATAAAGATTTAAACCAGTCATTAGGAGCTGTAGTTGGTTAGCAATTGCAGTTGCAGTGCCCCTAAAGGAAATGAGCAAGCACTAACATCTCTTAAGTCTTGTAATAACTTCTATTACCTGATTTTTTTTTTGGAATAACAAACTTTTAATGCAAGTACAGACATATTTATCTCAGTATCAATTAGGCCTTCAAAACATTATTTATCTTTGTATAACATATAGACCCGTTTTACTTATTTTTTGTGTAAAATAAATTTCTTTGTGTAGTCTTATTTTGAGGATCTTGTCTTCTCATGAGGTCTTTATATTTAACGAAGGAAGGTTTAGCTATAGGTAACAAAATCAACTGTGTTATACATTCTCTTTGTTCAAAGACCCAGAGATCCATGGCACATGTGAAAACTTACGTCTTACCTTGACAGTTACCATCAATCACATTAGGCACAATAGCTATCCTTTTTAACTTTATATCAGCTTTTCCCATTACAAGATCAATTGTTTCCTTAAAGAGAATTGGGGTGGGATTTTCACCCCAGACAGGAGTGACTCTGCAAGCTGCAGGCAGATCTCATCCTGTACTTTGGAATTTAATAGGCATATAAACAAAAACTCATTATTAGCAATTTGTTAATTTATTTTGGTTGTTTATCCCTGTAATATTTTTTAATTTCTGCAGCTTGTGACGCCTCTCTCCCCTTACGTAGGTCAATGGGATGACGAGCTGCAGAAAGAAGCCCTTTTAAAAGGCTGATGATTTTTTCCATGTTTAATCTCATTTGTTTCTCAGCCAAGCTTAAAAAGTTTTTTTCTCTTCTGAAGTAAACAAAGTTAACATCTGTTGACAAATCACCCCAGGTGGGGAGGTGAAACTCAAACATTATTTTTGGCAAACTGATCTAAATGCAGTTTATTTTCGGAGGCAGGGGCGGCAGCTCAGCCGGCTCCTTTATCTGGATCTGTCACATCTCCACAGCAGATACAGCTTCACACAACAGCAGCAATTACAGCACTATGGAGCAGCCCTGCGGGGTCAGGACCTGTTAAGCTTTTAAGTAAACAACTGCCAGAGGTAGGAAAGGTAGGAGTATGATCAGAGCTCCCCGCAACTCATGTAACCCATTTTTTTGTGATCTCAGAAAGCAGGCACACTTTGGATGCGAGCACACTGAATGACACGAACGCACTGAATGACACAAGCGCGGCTGGGTTAACACAGAACAAGCATTTTAAACAGAGAGACGGACAAGACAATCAACAAAATCCCGGGAGAAGTAATTTAGCTCCTCCGACTTGTTTTGTCAGTTTAGATTGGAGACTGGCTTGGAACACAAAGCTGGATTTTCTCTCGGCACACACCAGAGAGACGCAATCCCTCCTTTAGAGGGTAAAAAGCCCTGCTTACTGCAGCAGCTTTTCTCATGTTTCCTCCCAGCTCCGGAGGACGTGAGTCCTTGCTGCTTGAGACCGCATCTCACGTCTGAGAGCCACAAGCCAGCAAAATACCTAGGGCCCTTTCCCGACCCAAACCCAGTCTCCAACCTGAACCCAGTCTTGAGAAAGATAAGCCAATTAGAATCTTACCCAGTCAGAGGGTTGAAACTCCATTTGTCCTCCTTTGTAGCCGTAGCCTCCAGGCCTTAGCCCTCTCTGGATGGTGAGAGCTGAATTCAGCTGGCGTGCCAAGCCGTACAGAAGAGGACCAGGGCCCCCTCAAAAGAGGAATTTACCTCAGGGTATCCCGGACGAGCCCCCAAATTGTTGCGGCAAAAATCAAAAATTGGGTCGAATTCTGCAGGGGATCAAAAACATTCAGAACAAATGGAGTTTTAATTAATTTTAATTTAGGATCAATTTGGACCGGTCATTGCCCCCCATTCCCCACCACAGAATGTGGCACTTAACTGCCTTCGTTTTCCCCTTATATACATTTTTGGTTTCCATGGTAATAGATTGGAATGTCTAGGCCTGGCCATAGTTGTTTACCTCGCATCATGTGACCAGGTCAGGCTCTAGCCATAATGATATATATACTTTAACAATTCAGGCAAAAAAAAGAATTCCAGGACAAAGTCAAAACTGCAAAGTTAACTCTTTACAATCCCTCCAGGATGTTTCTCAAGACACATTTTGAGGCTTGTCTATCTTAAAATGTTGCGCTAAAAGTCACTGCCAGAGCTGGGGATATAGCTCAGTGGAATAAGCGCCTGCCTAGCAAGCGCAGGGTCCTGAGTTCAATCCCCAGTACCGCCAAAAAAAAAAAAATGAAAATGTTTGGGGCTGGGGATATAGCTCAGTGGAATAAGTGCTTGCCTAGCAAGCGCAGGATCCTGAGTTCGATCCCCAGTACCGAAAAAAAAAAGTCACTGCCCATTACAAGGGTAACAGCTTTATTAAATCATCTGGGAGTCTGAGGGCCAGGCATGGGGCTCTGTCCTGGTCCCTGCCTGGCCCTCTCTGGTGGTCGTCATGTGCCCAGTTGCTGCCTCTGTGTCCCTTAGTGAAGGCTTTTTTTCCACAAGCAAGTCTGTCTGGGAGTCACTGGCCTCCTCAGTTTTCAGCTGCTGGTGGGGAGCTCCAGTGGCTTCATCCCATTCTGCCTGGTCAGCCGCTTCTCTCCTTGTCCCATGCAGTGGCTTCTCTGTTCCCTTCATCAGGTTGGCGAGAAGCTTGGCTCTACATGGCCTTTGCAAACAACCAGTTTTTGGTTGTCTCTTCTAAGACTTCTGGTACACTGTTTCATTTTGCTTTTGTAAATGTCTCCCTAAAACCCAGGCGATGGGCAGAGCTGGGCAGGTCCCATCTAGTGTGCAGCCTGCTTGCACCTGAGCTGGGCCATGGGACTCTCCTCTCCACAGCCACCTCCTGAGTCCTGCTGTGCCCACCCTAAGCTTCCCGACCCTCATGGATGCACCTGGGTGTTCACTCCAGAACCAAGTGGAGCCCAATTCCTGTCCTTCCAAGTGTGTACAGGGCTTGGGGACAAACTTCTTACCAGCAGAAATGTGGCTACAGGGGGGCTTCAGGCTATTTCTAGAAGATGTCACTGCCACTAGGCAGGACTGCACTCAGGCTACAGGACAGACTATGCCCAGCCTGACTCCACCACGATGTGCTTACTTGATGGAGACTGGGTTTCTTTCTACTCTCTCTTTATTTTTATTTTAAAGAGAGTAGTAAAAAAAAAAAACCAATAACAACATACCAACATCACAGACATAAAGAAAACAAAGCATAAACAAAGTGATACAGGGTTTCAAAATGAAATGATAGAAATTAACTGTTATACTATACACTATTATCTTCAACAAAGTTGCTGAGATTAGCAGATGTAAGATTGTTCAAACCACTAAAGAGAATAAAACAATTATTAAAACAGAGATAATACAGAGTTTCACTAGATAAGATGGCAGGAATTCACTAGTGGTTGTTCCATTGCATATTGTCTTTAAATCAGTTGCTCAGATTACCAGATATAAGCATGCAAAATTGGTCAGAACATAAATTTTAAGCATTAACTGTTCCTTCTAATATACCGTCAGACATCAGCTGTACAGTTATCCCAGCTATTCTATATAAATATCTATCATCTATTTTTTGACTTTTTTCTTTTGTCTTCTTTCCCTCATCCCAGTTCCTTCCTTTGAGCAATTTATTTCTCTTTCCTATCATCTGTTGTATGTTTTGAGTTTTACTTTTTTAGGTTTCTACACAGGGAGACAATATGATGTTTACACATGTGCATCCAATTTATTTCACTTATGAGTATGGTCTCTAGCTGCATCCATTTACCTACAAAAGCCTTGAGTTTTATCTTTCTTAATAGCTGAGTAATACTCCATTGTATAAAAATATCACATCTTTTTTATCCATTCCTCAGTGGATGGGCATTTGGGTGGTTTCCAAGATTTACCTGTGACAAATTGCCCTGCTATAAACATGGGTATACATATATTGCTGTGGTATGATGTTTTTAATTCTGGGAAAATACCCAGAAGGGGAATAGCTGCTGGGTTAAGTGGGACCTCTAATCCTAGTTTTGTGAGGAATCTCCAAACTTATTTCCACAGTGATTTCACGAGTCTATACTCCCACCAATATGCAGAGGGTTCCTTTTCTCCCACAGCCTATCCAGCATTTGTTATTGGCTGATTTTTTGATGACAGCCATTCTTTCTGTGGGTGAGTTGTAATCTCAGTGTTTTAATTTGCATTTCTCGAATGACTAATGATGTTGAATATTTTTTCATATATTTATTTGCCGTTTGTATTTTTTCATCTGAGAAGTGTGTATTCATCTCAGATGTCCATTTTTGGATTGGGTCCTTGAGTTTGGGGGCCTGATTTTTTTTAATTCTTTATATGTCCTAGATAGAAGTCCTTTGTCTGAGGGGCAGTTGGCTAAAGTTTTTTCCCAATTTTTGGGTTTTCTTTTTACTCTATTGGTGATTTCTTTTGATGTGCAAAAATTTTTCAATGAGATCCCAGTTGTTGATTCTTTGAAGTATTTCCCATGCAGTTTGGTTTTCATGAACTCTCTGCCTACCCCTGTGTCGTCAAGGTTTTTACTTACTTTCTTTTCCAATAGATTTAGGGTTTCTGTTTCAATATTTAGATCTTTGGTCCATTTTGACTTTAGTGACTGGTGAAAGACATAGTTTTACATACTGGGTTTCTGATCAGGCCTGGTCTGTACACACTGTGCCTGGTGAGAGTACCAAGGCTGTACCTGGTGTTTGCCATGATTCTTGCCCTTCACCTTCTAGGCAGGAGGAACTGCCTTTTTCCTGGCACCTGTGAGGGGCCTTTGTAGCTATAGTGGTATGTGTTGGGGGAGAGAATCTGCTGCAAGACAGGCCCAGGGCAAGCCTGGAGCAGACTGGAGCACCAGGGATTGGCAGAGTCCAGCTTGGGCTCTGTGGAGCCTCAGGTGAGGTCAGGTGCACTGAGGATGAGGACTCATTTCCCACAGTGAAAAAGCAGACAAGGGCTCAAGGTCTAGACTTCAGTTCCTCCCTCAGCCCATCTGAGGTGGGGTGGCGCAAGCCATCAGGTCCTCTCCAGCAAGGTACCTGTGCATGGGTGTCCCCAGGGTCAGGGCAGTGTACCCTGCTGGTGGAGGGGCACAGAATAGCTGGCACTCACCTACCCTATTGTTTATGAAAAAAGAGTGTTATTTCTCCTCCAACCCACGTACTTTTATTTCCCTGGTGTGGATGTGATTTCTGAAATAAGGCTGACTAGTGTAGTCTGGTTCCTAATTTCAGGGGAAAAAAGTCTTTGACCATTGAGGATGATGAGAGTCCTGTGACGTTTCAGGCTGAGGAAATGCTCTTCTATTCCCGTTTTGCTGAGTCTTGGCATGAGTGGGGATGACCTCTGTCAAAAATGGATTGTCAGAGCAGATTTCTCAACTGTTGAACCGGAGGGTGCACTCCCAGGTGACCCCACTTGGTTTGGGGCGTGGTGGGTGCAGTTTTTACAAGGTGGGGGAGGTGGCTCCCTCCTTTTGCATTTTTGTTGAAATAGTGGAGTGACTGTTACTTTTCTTCTGAGCATTTGGTAGAATTGACCTGGAAACCATTTGGGATTGAAGTTTTCCTCTAGGTGGTTATAACTACAGATTCTTTCTTTAGATTATTCCAGCTCTGGTTCATCACAAGGGGGTTTTGCAACTTGAGGCTTGGAAGGTAAGGGCCCATCTCCCCTAATTTATGTGTGGACAGTTGCGTGCAGTGTCCCATTATCATTTCAGTGTCATCAGGGTTTACAGTAAGATCCCCTGTCCTATTGACATTTTAAAATTTCAGGTTTTTTTTTTTTTACTTTTTTCTTTGTTGTTTCAATTTTATTTATATTGTTGCCTATCTTTACTGCTTCCTTCCACCTACTTTCTATGGGTTTGATATTTGGTCTTCATTATGGTTTCTCGCCTCTCCCTGTTTTGTTGCAGTGCTAGGGATTAACCTAGGGCCTCACACATACTAACCAAAGGCTCCATCGTGGAGCTACACCCCCAGCCTATGTCCTTAAAAGGGGAGGCTTAGTTAATTCACTTGACAATCATCATCCTTTAGTAATACGGGCATTTAATGCTATCCGTTTCCCTGCAGGTATGTCTTATCTGCATTTCATAAAATCTAACATTTTGTTTAGTGCAAAATATTTTCTAATTTCCTGTTAGACTTTGCTAGACTTACTCTTTGACCTTTTAAGACTTTTTTGACACATTGTTATGATTTGGTTCTGGGTGTCTCCCCACAAGCCTCATGCAGTCATGGGACAGGCCTCTAGAGTTATGATTGAGTCATGGTCCAATGTTGGAATTATGGGTTTGAGTGCTACACTTGCCCTGGGGTGGGTACTTTGCATACAAGGTAAGGGAAGGAAAGAGGCTTGCTTTTCCAAATATGGCTCTTCCCATTTGCTGTGGTTGCTTTTGCTGTCTTCCCACCACCATGAACTGTTGCCCTATGCCATGTGCCACCCAGCCAAGTATAGACTGAAACCTCTAGAAACTGTAAGCTAAATAAACCTTTCCTGTCTTAATTTTGGGCATCAGATATTTTGTCCCAGCAATGAGAGAAAAGTAACCAAGACACACAAGGTCTTGCTATGTTAGTTCGGGCTGGCCAAGAACTCAAGGCCATCCTCCTCCCTCAGCTTTTTTTTTTTTTTTTTTTTTTTTGAGGCAGGGTCTTGCTATGCAGTTCAGGCTGGCCTTGAGCTCACTTTGTAGCCTGGGCTGGTCCCGAACTTGCAATGATCCTCCTACCTCAGCCTCCCAAATGCTTTATTACAGGCACGCGCCACCATGCCCAGATGCCTCAGCTTCTCAACTGCGGGGATCCCAGGTGTGTGCCACGACACATGGCTACCCTTTGACGCTGTGAATTGGCGAATCTCCAAGTGTTTAGGCAAAGTTATGTTGTCTTTCCATTAGTGATTGCTGGCCTAATGTCGTTGGGTGCTCAGCATGCTCTTCCAGTGCTGGGCCTTCCACTGTGCGGGGTGGGGTCTGTAGACACCACCTGGGTGTTGGCTGACGGGGCTCTGCTCTCTGCCTTTGCTAATTTTTTCTGAGCCATTTCTCTTTCCTTCCCTTCTTTTTCCTTCTCTTCCTTTTTTTGTCCTTCCCTTCTTCTCTCCAAGGCGATAGCATTTTATATTCGTTTTTGTGAAAGTGTCTTCTTGTATAGTTTGGGCTGGCCTTCAATACAGTGTTTAGCCCAGATTGGCCTCATACTCAGTGATCTGCCTTCCTCAGCCTCCTGAGTACCATATATATCAGTGGTAAAGTTTATTTGAAAAAGTAATACTGAAGAGTGAGGGAGAAACTAGCTCTAGAGAGGGAGCTTGGGCCGTTGAAAAGAGGAAAAAGCAAGATAAAAGTATACCCAGGAAGAAACAGGGTGGGTTATCATGAGGAAAACCATGATAGCCCCATTATATATATATATATATATATATATATATATATATATAAAATTTTTTTTTTTTTTGGTCTTTTTGAGACAGGGTCTTGCTGTGCAGTTCAGGCTGGCCTTGAACTCACTTTGTAGCCCAGTCTGGTCTCGAACTCACAACAATCCTCCTGCCTCAGCTTCCTGAGTTCTGGGATTACAGGCATGAGCCACCATGCCTGGCTTCATTATATATGTATATATTTCTGGTCTTTTTGAGACAGCATCTCCTATATAGCCCAGGCTGGCCTCAAACTTACATCCTCCTGCCTCAGCCTCTTGAGTGCTGGGATTTCCGGTGTGTGCCACCACGCCTGGCTTCCTTTTATATTCTTAAGACTGAGACTGCCCAAGATTGTTGAAGATATGGAGCTATGCATAATCTTAGGACTTGCTTTTTTTGTTTTTTGAGACAGAGTGTCCATTTGTAATGCAGGCCTTCAGCCTCCTGAGTACTGGGATTACAGGCAAGTGCCACCATGCCTGGCTAAAATACGTATTTGTAGCAGTGCCATTGCAGCAGAAAGGAAAAATGAGACCCATGAGAACATAAGACGAGTGAATAAATGTTGATTTACTCATGCTGTAAAACACTCTACAGCAGTCAAAAAGAATAAATATTATTCTATCAACATAGACAATTTCACCCCAAATTTTATTGACTAGGAGAAGCAACTGGTGGGAAGAGGAACATGTTTATACATTGTTCAAACTATAGGACCCAAGTCCGTATTTTTCTGAAATCCACACGCATATCACAACATTGGAAGGAAAATATAGGAGTAATAGAGATTAAGTGTAGGTCAGTGTAGTCTCTGGAGGAGGACAGGATGGACCCAGGGGGCTCCTCAGGGGTTTGGCTCATTTTTCAGGTTGCAGGTAAGTCATGGAGCTCGTTATTTTTATTTTATTTAACTAATTAATTATTTTTAAGGAAGGAAAGGTTTATTTAGTTCACAGTTTGTGGAGAATTTAGGCCATACTCAGCTGGCTCCAAGGCAGAGTGGCACATGGCGAAGGGCCACAGTTCATGGTGGCAGACAACAGCAAAAGCAGCAAAAGCAAAAAGGGAGGCGCAGCAGGAGCTCATATTTAAAAAAAAAATTTTTTTTTTGGTATCGAAATCAAACTAAGGACCTTGCACTTGCCAGGTAGGTGCTGTGCTGCTGAGCTATATTCCCAGACCCAAAATAATTTTTTGTATGTTTGAAAAACTCAGTAATAAAGCTCAGGTGTATATCTGCTCATACAGATTCTGATTCACAGGATTATGGTTGACTTTTACTTTTCTTATTGGTACTGTTGCACGTTTTCTAAAAATTTCCTCTGGAATGTATATCATTCTTATTTCTGATGGAGACAGGGTCTCACTGTGCAGTCCAGGCTGGCCTCACATTCCTGGTGATCCTCCTGCCTCAGCTTGCTGTCTGCTGGGACAACAGGTGTGGGCCACCGTGCCCAGCCAAAATGTGTATCAGTCTTACCTGAAAAGATGAAAGTTTTTGAGGAAAGCGATGTTTTACCATAAACAGCCTCGGCACGGGAGGTCAGGTCTGGTTTTCTGCGGTTCTCTGCGTTTCTCCACGTAGCACACCCCTGTGGGACTCAGGGCCGAGGCCAGTTCCTGAATGCAGCCCCTTGTGGCGTGAGAGACCTGGGGGATTTCCCCGGCGGTCTTTCTGGCTTCCTCGGTCCCTGTGGCGTCTGTGCATGCTCTCCCGGCTTCTCGCCCGCATAATGAGAGCACTGCCAGCTAGCGTCACCAGAAGGCGCGCCTGAGCCTAAGCGCAGCGGTTCCGTGCGTGTTCGCCAGCGACCCCTTAGCTTCAGTGCACGTTTCTGTTCACTTAGCTCACCTATGTCTACTTCCCTAAACTATGACAATTTCATAGATACCCTGCATGTAAAAGCAAGCATTTCTGCCGTGTGCATATGGCTGTGAGTTCAGGTGAAGCGAGCATTTTTCATGGGGCAGCCCTGAAAAATGGCTTAGCTGAGCTGAGGGTAAACACACATGGGGTATTATGAAATTGTTACAAATTTAAAAATACTGATTTCATGTGAAAATGTTATTCTGACATATTGGCTTAAGTAAATACTTATCATTAACAGGCGTTTGAGGTTGTGGGTTTTTTTTTTTTTTGAGGCAGGGTCTTGCTGCCTGAAAATGGAAACCCTCCTCAGCTTCCAGTGTAGCTGGGACTACAGGTTACGTTTTACTGTGTAGTCTGAGGGGTCAAACATGCTAGGCAAGAGGTGTAACACTGAGCTACACCCCCAGGCCTCTGCTCGCCTTTTTTTTTTTTTTTTTTTTGCGGGACCAGGGATCAAACTCAGGACCTGGCATTTGCCAGGCAGGTGCTTATTCCACTGAGCTATATCCCCAGCCCCTCTGCTTGATGTTTGTAAGGCTGTTTCTTTTAACATATCTTGTTTTTAGACACATCATGCTTGTTGCGGACATTACATTTATTTTAGATGTCCCTGGTCTAGAAAGAATCTTAGTAATATCAATCACAGTGCTAATAAGGTAACCCTCTGGCTTGTAGGGTTATAGGTTATTATTTTATCTGTATTTTCAAGTGTTATATAACAAATCTGTATTACTTGTAAGACAAAACAAGGAGTGTAAAACAAATGTTTTTAAAAAGCAGGTTATTTTGGCCCTGTCCCAGAATGCCTGTGTTGAAGGATGACACTGTACTGACAGGACACTTGGTTTGAGGCCACCTGGTCTCTCTGCATCTGCATAGGGCCATTCCTCAACTTCCTCCATCATGGTGGGCTATACTTTTCAAAAGCTATTGAGAGTATAATTGAGTTTCTTACAACTTCTCAAAACTTCAGGGGTGCTGCCAACCTGGGAACATCCTGCCAGCTGCTGTCTCTCTTTGCGTCCTACAGTGAGCCCTGCATTCACACCTTGTGCAGTTACCTATATGAACCTTACATTTCAACTGAAGAGGCAGCTTTTAAAAGGGATATATCTGCTCTGTCCTGCCATTATGGAAATCAGTGCAGAAGTCCCTCAAAAAACTAAAGACAGAGCTGTTATAGAGCCCAGCTATACCATTCCTTGGTATACACTGGAAAGAATTAGGCAGCATGCTATAGGCATACTGTGTCGCCATGTGTATTGCAGCAAAATTTACCATAGTCAAGATATGGAACCACACACACAAAAAAAGATACGGAACCGGCCTAGGTGTCCATCCACAGAAAATGTGTCTATATACACAAGGGTGTATTATTTAGCTTTAAAGAAAAAGTTACGTCATTTGCAGGAAAATGGAACTGGACATCATGATGTTGAACAAAATAAATCAGACTCAGAAAGACAGATATCACATCTTTTTCCAAATATGTGGGATTCTTTTTCAAATGGCATGAAAGTATAAGGGAGACTACTATTAGAAAAGAGGAGCTGCATGGTGGCACATGCCTGTAACCCCAGCATTCTTTTTTTTTTTTTTGTCTTTTTGAGACAGGGTCTTGCTATGCAGTCCAGGCTGGCCTTGAGCTCACTTTGTAGCCCAGGCTGGTCTCAAACTCAAGATGATCCTCCTGCCTCAGCCTTCTGAGTGCTGGGATTGCAGGTGTGAGCCACCACACCCAGCCAACCCCAGCATTCTGAGGCTGAGGCAGGAGGACTACAAATTCCAACCCAGTATGGACAACTTGGTGAGATTCTCTTATAGTAAAAAATAAAAAGGGCTGAAGATGTAGCTCAGTATGAGTTCAGGAAGGGATAAGGTTGGGGGACGGAGTGAAGAGAGGGTAACTAGAGGGATGAACATAATATTATATGGATAAAGATATACACATGGCTGGGCGTGGTAGGGCACGCCTGTAATGCCAAAACTCAGGAGGCTGAGGCAGGAGGATCACTGTAAGTTCTAGGCCAGCCTGGGCTACAAAGTAAGCTCAAGGCCAGCCTGAACTGCATAGGGAGACCCTGTCTCAAAAAGACAAAAGAAAAGATATATACATGTATGAAAATAACATTGAAATCTATTATTTTATAAAATTGATAAGCACTAACAAAATATATGTAAAACACAAACGGAATATATTTATAAAAGTAGGGCAAAAGCAAGATGGTACTAGGACAAGAGCAAGACGATTCACACCTATAATCCCAGAAGTCTGGGAAACCGAGACAGAAGAATCACAAGCTGGAGCTCAGCCTGGGAAACTTAAGTGACTTAACAAGGGTCCTCTCTCAAAATGAAACATAAAAAGGCACGGGAGTAGCTCAGTGCAAAGACTCTGGGTTCAATTCCTAGTACTGAAATAAAACAAAAAAAGCAGGACAGGCTGAGGGACTCTACCCAAGGGCAATCTGGGGCAGGGTCTCTCTCACATGCCTGCCCGGTCTGCTGTTCTTGAATGGCCTGGTGAACTCCTCTTCCCCTCAGTCTATTTCCTGTCAGAGCCCTCCCTCTCAGAATGTGGCGATAGGAATGGAAGACAGGGCAGAAACAATCTCCAAATGGTCCTTTTAAGGACACAGGCACTTAAAGAGCCTGGAGGCATGAGGAGAGGCAGGTGGTAAGAGGAAAGGGTGGAGAATTAGCATCTGTGAGCTCCAAATGGGTCTGGATCAGGAAGATGAGCAAGGCACTCATTTGCACTAACAAGAACTGGGCAGGAATGGCCACCTCAGGGATGGATAAAATGAGTGAGCTGGGAGTGTCACTTGCCTAGTGTGCCCGAGTTCCTTGTACCACAAAACAAAAATGAGAGGTGGGGGTGCTTTAGTCGACTCAAAATAGGACAGAAAGCCTCATGGGGACAAGAGATGGGGTGAGCAGTTTTCAGGCCTCAGTTCTTGACCTGAGAGGCACTAAAGGTGGAGACTTTCTCCTTACACTGCTAAGAATGTAAGGAATGTGTACTTGCTGCCTCCCTTTATCCCCTACTCTTTCTCACAAGGACTAGGTGTAGTAATTGGTACCAGGGAGGACACTATATCTTCCAGGAGAAAAACAGTTGCTGAGCCTTGTCTTACACTAGGAGAAAATCTTGTAAAACATGAAGTATATTAAAAAAAAAAAAAATCCATCCTGTCAGGCAGTGTGGTGCTTCTGTAATCCCAGCACCCTGAAAAGTCGAGACTGGGAGATCCCAAGATCTTACCCAATCTGGGCACCTGGGCAGCTTAATTTAGTGAGACCCTGTCTCAACACACACACACACAATAAGAAATTAGAACATTTTTGTGGCCCAGCGGCAAACCCAGCGCGAAGGGCACCATCGGGCACCGCAGGCCGCATAGCCCCGCAGCTAGGGCGTTGACCCTGTGAAGAGAGCAGCGCGGAGGCCGAGCTTCAGCCCGGCTCTGCCAGGCCACACCTACACCCTCTGTCTTGACCAGGGCCACCTCCCGGCCTGGAAGCGGGGAAGGGCCAAGGTAGGCCCCGCCCCCAAAGCCAGCTCCCGCCTCCTCGGCCGCGCCCCACGTCTGACACAGGCCGCGGAGAAGTGGCGAGCTCGCCCCTTTCGGCAGTCTGTTCTCTCCATTCTGCTGCCGGTCGTCTTGTTCCCAGCCTCCGCGCCCGTGACAGCCCCCTGTCGCCTCAAGGTAGGTCACCCGGGTTGCGCCAGCCAGTCCGTGTCCAGACTTTCCCTTTGGCCTAGGCAGCCCTTACCACCCGCAGCCTCGGGGGACCTCCTGTGGCTCTGGGGACCTACTGTGGTTGCTCCCGGAAGCTCCTGCTGGCATTGCTGCAGGGCTCCGGCGCGCTCCCCGGACCCGGCCTGGTAGCGGAAGCCGCCTAGCGCAATTGGGCGCGCCCCGAGGGCGTCATCACATGGCGCTCCTCGCAGGGCACGCCGGGAGTCTCTGCGGTGGGGGCGGGCACGCACTTGCGTGATGTGTTCCTGCGAGTGGGAGAGCTCGCTCCCCGCCACCGCGCCTTTGTTCTGCACGAGGCACCTCATCCAGGATCGCCCCGCAAAACTCTCCCCCCACGACCTCGCACTTGCCAGGCAGGCGCCGTGCCGCTGGGCTATTTCCCCAGCCCTGCAAAACTACAAGAAAAAAACCCTTGACTTTGTACCTCCCCAAACCGATACCCCAGGATGGCATTCCTGGAAGAGAGCGATACACCGGATGCCCCCTCCAGAATGCCGGGGAGCAGGGGAGGGCCTCGGTGATGCGCGGTCGCAAGTGGAGCAGCGCTCCGTGGACGGCTCGACGTGACGGGGCCCGGGATGCACCCGCGATGCGGTGGGGAGTCCGCCGTCCGCGCCCTGGGGAGGAGGGACGCATCACTAGGCTTACGCCCTGCGGCGCCCGAATGTCACAAGGGTTGGCTGAAATCGAGTCAGGGCTCCAGGCCTTTTGCCGTGTTGTTATGGAAGCAGCCGGAATGCCACCCGCTGACAGGATAGCTGATGGGTCTGTTCAGGTTCAGTTCAGTAGTGTGTAGGAGGGACTGTACAACCTGGCAGGCCCCCTTCGAGGGTGGTGGAAAGCCTGAAAAATCAGAAAATCTAGAAGTCCACTCGAAGAGACTGATTGGGTCAGTGAATCAGTATTGGCCACTGAAAATGACACTATGTAGTAAGTAAAGGTTATTAGAACTGTTGTAAGACGTTTAAAGACTTGTAAAAGGCAGTAAGACGTGTTTGTTCACTGGCTGTAACAAAATCGCCATAAATTTGCTGTGTTAGGCTTCTCACCAGGAGTCCAGATAAGTCTTGGGTTGAAATGAAGTGCTGGCGAGGCTGCTTCCTTCTGGAGAAGTCAGAGGAGAATCAGCTTCTGTGTTTCCAGTATCTAGAGGCAGCCTCCCTCCATCTTCGGAGCCCTTTGTCGCTGTCACCTTCTGATTGGCCCTTGAACTCAGTACATAGCCTAGGCTGGCTGAAAACTCATGGCCATTCTCCTGTCCCAGCCTCCTGAATGCTGGGATTACAGGTGTGCACCACTAGACCTGATGGCACCTCCTACAAGGACCCTCACGATGACACTGGGTCTACCCAGAAAACTTAGGGTCATCACCTTGAGTTGGCTGGAGCTTAGGACACCCAGAGGCTGTGGTTCACTGCTCGTTCACCCCTTTCCTGTGTTCTCACTCCTCAGTCTGCCAAGCCTCTGCCAGAAACCCAGCAGTACCTCATTTTCCTGCATCACTGGGAAAAGAGGTGCTCACACTGTACAGTTTGTCCCGAGCAGCTGCAGGGCCCTGGCTGTGTATCCTCAAGGTGGGTGGGGTGGGCTCCCAGGAGCTCACCTGTGCCTGTGTGTCCCACCTCTGCCCAGCTACCTGTCTTGCCGGGAACCCAAGGACCCCCTTGATGACCTTACCCCATCTGGAGGCACCCAGCTAACCAGAGCAATGAGCAAAGGAATCAGCTGCAGGTCCCTGCATTTCTCCCCCTTGACTATGTAGTATTTGCATTTTTCTCTCAGCCTGATCACTGGCTGCCGGCTCTCACCCCAGCCTGGCCTTTCCATTCCCATTTCCTCTCCAGGGTCTGAATGTTCCCTCTCCCTTGCACTTCTCTTCTACCTTCCAAAGAAGGGTGGTCATCCCTGCCTGGGAGCTGAGAAGCAATGAAGTAGGGTGGAGAGTGCCCAAGTGGACTAGCTTTACACCTTGAAACCCAAAAGAACTGACTCACTAGTCCTGTCCCCTGGCTCCTGAGGTCCCATCTACATTGCGTGGTCCCCATGGCCATGAAATTGGGCGAGGCCTGCAGTGACCACTGGAACCCACCTCTGCCTGCCCGCTTCCCTTCAGAGCTGACTGTGTCCAGGCCTAGGCTCACCTGCCTTTCTCCTATGCTGCAGTCCTCCTGTGCTGGCAAAAACAACTCCCAAAGTGTTGGATGTCAGATATACCCAGTTGGTGTCTTCCCAATATCAAAGAAGAGATTTTGAGGGCAAAGGAGCTGAAGAGTAGGAAAAGTTTATTGAGAGAAAGCTCCTGAGAGACAGGAGGGGTCCTGAAAGTGGGTCTTGTGGAGGTTCTTTACTCGATGATATTTTATGCAGTAAATCACAGTGTGGGTACAACATGGGTAGTTACGGATCAAAGCACAATCAACCTGTAGGTTTGACTGTAAATATAACTGCTCAGCCAATACCAATCCAATAGGGAAACAGGGCATACAGCAAGGGTACATGGTTAGCGGTGCTAACTTTAGCTTGTCTCTAACTTCTAACCTGGTCAAAGGCATTCCTGGAAAGGGATGAGCAATTGATTGGAGACCACTACAAGGTGGCTCTGAGCAGGATTTAATATTAACCAATTGGCTTTCCATGTTTACTTGTGAGTTGTCTGAAGCTTAGGCGCCTTGTCTGAAGATGGGCAATGGACTCATAGTAAGTAAACCTGTGAGTCACTGGTCACTGCTGAGGCCTTATAGGCCTGTGAAGCTGTGATGCCTCTAAGGACAAGATAAGGCCACAGCTCCAACACCAGTTAACTCAAAGGAGACTGTAGCTGCAGGCATCTCACTGCGGTGGTGAAGGCCTTCCTGGAGATAACATAGTTCTCCTAAATTAGCATAATTTTTGTTTGGAGAAGTCCTTAAAGGGACTCTCAAGTCCTGCTCAGATACCCGTGTTTTCTTGCGTATCCTCCTCCTTTGTATGAAAACCAAATAAATACAGGCTGCCCAGAGAAGTCTGGCTAAACTCAGAGAATATCAAAGCTGTAAGGGGGTTAGTCCCTCCTGGAGCCCTGAAATCATTACAATTGTCTCATTTATTTAAGCCTTCGTGGTCCACTTGTTTGGGAGATTGTGGGCCTGATCAGCCCGCAATAACTGAGGATTATTTAACCCAATAAGCAATGGATGAAGATGCTCTGTTCTCCCACCTATGCGTTCCACTGGACCAGGCAGTGCTCATTACAGTGGCGTCCTGAGCTGCTGTTTCTCTCCAAGGAGGCTTGCAGGCCTGCTTACTGCGGCTATGCCTTGAGGCTTGACTCTCTTCAGATGGGCCTGCAGCCACAGTCTTGGTCTTGTCTTTGGCAGTGACTCACTTGAGGGCCTGATCCCTCTCTGGCCACCTGTTAGTTTCTGTAACTTAGCTGTGTATGATACTTCGGCCCTTATTGTTGATGGCAGGAAGGGATGTGTGCCATTTCACACCAGCCACATTGCTCTCCCAAAAGCCTCACGGCCGCACACATTCCACAGCAGCCAGCAAATACATTGCATCCATTTCCATCGCTTTGGTCTTTTGGCAGCAAAAGGTTGTCTAGGATTTGTCCTGTTACTTCTGTTCTGCGGAACTCCTGGAGCCTGGCCTCGGGTGTGAGTGGCAGAGGCAGGAGGGCCTCCTCCAGCAGGCAAAGTGAAAGTGAGACATGTCAAGTAAGACGTGGCAGGCTACAAATGGGCCCTCCCTGCACTTGAGGCCCCGCCTCAAGCCAAAAGGGCAGCAGTGGCTTGGACCTTGGTTCGTAGGCACTAGGTGAGCAGCTGGTGATGGCCAGAGGCACCAGGCTGGCCCAGTGTCCCTTTCTGGCTCTTTTAATACATGGTGGAGCGTCCAGTGCAGCAGGTGCGAGGGACCTAAGAAGGGGCGCAGGTGGGGCTCTTTGGAACCTGCTGCCCACAGCCTGTATCTGCTCTGGGGGACCTAGCAGTGCCCTGTGCCCTCCTATGATCTGAGGCTGGCCTGGCAGCCACTGTCTGCCCCTTCAGTGAACCACACACTTGTGGGGTGGCGGGTGCCCTCATTCCCACCCAGTCACAAGCAGCCTGTCCTCAATCTGGGAAGGCTCCTCCTGACCCCTGGCTGACCAGACCTGTGGGGCCTCCTGAGCATAGAGGTAGTTGGTTTTGTGTGTTTTGGGGGCCATTGCAGGTTTTCACGAGAGTTTCAAAATGTCAGCCACAGAGATCAAGGAGCACCCTAACATTCCCAGGGGATACAATGGGACTTTGCCAAGGCTGAGGCTGGGATTCACTTGTTAAGCCCATTCCCCATCCTTGTTCCCACCCTGCCATCATGGCAGGAGAGCTGGCCAACTGAGCCAGAGCCCTGTGCCCCAGGAGGAAGATAGCAGGGGCCCCCTTTGGGTGCAGCCTGGGTTGGGGAGGGGTTGCGGGGTGTCTGGAGGCCCTCAGGTGGCCTCTTCCACCCCTCAGTGCCTCTGGAGATGACCTGCAGGTGTGGGAGACACACCTAGCCTGCATCCCCACCTGGTTTTGTTCACTCCCTGTGCACAGGGGCAGGTATGACTCTAGGTGCCTTCCTCCATAAGGTGGCGCTGTGACCACCACAATTTAGCCTTGGCCTTGCCTCAGTTTCTCCTGGACATGTAAATGTCTATCCTCTTGGCTGGCACAAAGGGGCCTCCTCCCTGCCATGGGCTCTGAGCCATAGCTGGGAAGCAAGTCCCTCAGCAAGGCTGTACCGGGCCAGGCAGACAACAAGCAGGAATGGGATGTTCTCAGGAGACTCTCGGGGCTGTGTCAGCTTGTTGTCCCAACCTTTGTAGAGGTCAGCCAGCCTGTCACTTTCAGAAGAGAAATGTGCTGGGCTTTCTGTGGCTCTTGAATGGCACTGAACTTCCTCCCACACAGAGCTAACGACATGGACACTTCTTCCAGGGTGTGCTGCGTGTGGCCACGTGCTGCTCGAGCTGGCCGGCTTGGCAGATGCTCAGGAAACCTCTAGGGCCATGTGTGGATGGCTGTTTCTCAGATATGACTTCCCTTTGTCAGCAGGGCAAGTGTGTGCTGTGCCCAGTCTCCGGGCCTCGGTAGTCACTGTCCACGGCCATGGCTGTCTTGTGTATGCAGACTCTGTGCCTGTCCCTGTCAGGTTTCAGGGCCTGAGACCTGCATCTGCCCCAGCCTGGCCAGCACAGGCCTTGTGCTCCCCAACTGGCTGACAGGTGGCCCTGTCCTTGGACTGAGCCTGGGCCACCCTGCATAGGGAAGACGGAGTGCCAGGTCCAGAATGGTTACGGAAGCAGTGCCTGAATGACTGTCCACAAAGAACCCCATGTGCCCCCTGCTGCCTGGCACCTCAACTTGTGCTGCTTCTGGACCGCAAAGCCAGGGCTATGCAAGGAGGGTTCTGGGAGTTCCAGCTCTGGGGGCTCAGTGGTGTGGGCTGGTACTGCCTGCCAGCCTGGCCTGTACTCAGTACAGGTTGAGCTGGTGGACAGCAAGGGCTTTCACAGCCAGCCTGGACTTCCTGTTGGGGTCCCCAGACCACCCACACCCCATGCTCAAGCCAGTAAGAGGCAGGGAGTCCCCAGGCCAGATTTGTTGTCCTGTCCTTGCTCAGACAGGAGGTGCCACTGTGGCTGGTCACCTCTGTGCCCCAGAGCTGTGCTCCCCCAGCTTTGCTGCCTGTGGTAGAGCCGGGGTGTCCAGCATCCCCCATCTGCTCCTGGAGCCAAAGTGGCTGGGGTCAAGGATGGAGGCAGAACAGGCCTTTGCTGGGAGAGGCTGGCCTTTTGCAGACAGTGCCCCTTGTCCTGTGTGGTAAGAACCTGTGGCCTGCGGAACCATGAGAGTTTGCTAAGAGTTCTATTTCCTCTGCTTCCTGCTCAGACAACACTGTGCACCTACCATGAGTCTCGAGATCCGTTGTGAGCAGCTGAGTGATGCCAGGTGGACGGAGCTCCTGCCGCTGATCCAGCAGCACCAAGTGGTCAGGTATAAGCAGCTGCAGAACCTCAGTGTTCATGGCACATGGTGCAACGTGTTATTGTTGTGGTTGTTTTCCAGCCCTTAAAAGATATAAAAAGCAGCTGGGTGTGGTGGCACATGCCTGTAAACCCGGAACTGTGGAGGCTGTTGCAAGAGGATTATTGCAAGTTCAGAACCAGCCTGGCCTACAAAATGAGCTCAAGGCCAGCCTGAACTGCATAGTGAGACCCTGTCTCAAGAAAACAAACAAACAAAACAAAAAAACGGAAAACACTAGAGCCAGGCACGGCGGCGCACGCCTGTAATCTCAGCACTTGGGAGGCTGAGGCAGGAGGATCACTGTGAGTTCAAGGTCAGCCTGAAGTACATAGTGAGACCATCTCAAAAAAACACATAAAAACTACTGGGGATGTAGTTCAGGGGCAGAGTGCTTGCCTGGTATGCACAAGGCCCTGGCTTCTATTCCTGACAGTGCAAAATCAGAAGTTTATGTATATGTAGGTGTATATATTTGTATGTATATGTGCATATGTGTGCATATATGCATATACTTATATGACTGTGTCTATAGATGCATGGTTGTGTGCATATGTATGTACATGCATGTTTATACATGTGCACAAGGACCTGCTCATGTATGTGTGAGCATGTGTGCATGCTTATGCATGTACGTATATATATATATACATATAAGCCACATGTGTTTATATGTGTCTAAATGTACATGCTTACACATGCACATGCACATGCATGTTCATATGTATGTGCATGCATGTATAATGCACCTGGGCTTATATGTATGTATGTGTGTATGCATTTTCTAGTGTGTGCAAATGTGGATGCATGCTTGGTTATGTATATATATGCATACGTGTGCTTGTTTATGCACATGCACCTGTAAATTGCATGTTATATGCCTGTGCATGCATGTTTATATGTGCATGTGTATATACATGTTTATATGTAGTGGTGTGTACACATGCATTGTGTTTGTGTATACGCACATCTGTGTACCTACGTAAAAACCACTGCCAGCTCCGCAGAGTGGCCTAGACGCAGAAGGAGTGGCAGGGTCAGCTGTGCAGCCTGCAGCCTGGTCCCTGCTTCTTGGCCCCTTTCCTGCTCTGCAGACAGCAGCAGGATGAGGCACGAGGTTCCCAGCTGCTGCTGTGGAGACCGTGCCTGACCTGCCCAGCTCTGGCTGGGGATGCAGTCAGGACGGACTCTGAGCCCAGGTGCTCACAAGCGCAGGGTATCTCAGCCCTTGTGTGAGACACAGAGCTTGTTCAGTTGACTTTTCCCTTCTGATTCTGTACCTGGTATTTGCAGCTTTGCAGCAGTCAGGAAGGCCGTGTGTGTCCCCTGGGCCTCCATCAGCCTCCCCTGGTGACCATCTCGTGAAGATGCTCGTGCAGCCCAGCTGGTCTCAGTCGCCAGCTTTGCCCTCTGTCCTTTCCCTGCCCTGCAAGGGTCCCTGTGACTTGACTCTGGGTCTAGATGTCCTGCTCTGTCCCTCTGGGCTTGTCTGGGCCCTTCTCGTGATGGTTGCCCACTTCTGGCAGGAACATGGAGCTGCTGTGGGTCCTGTCTGGCACATCATGCCCTGGGGTGGGGTGGCACTTTGTGGTCACCACAGCTTCTGGCTCCTCCCTGGGTTATGACTCCCTCTCAGTGACATGCATCCAGGGTGGTCTGTGAAGACCTGAGCTCAGCCCTCTTTCTGCTCAGTTCTGCCACTGGTGTCAGCCTGCTTGGCGGCTCTATCTGAAGTCATCGTGGCGGTGCATTTTGTCATCACTTCATTCTTTCCACTTTCTCAACCCTCATTCTTCTGCGGTAAGAGCTGGCTTTCCTCCCACCTACGCTGGTTCGCTTATTCATGTGAATTACAGTGGATTTGAGATACAGCCTGGGGCTGTGTTCTGTACCCACTGGGAACTCTCGGCCCCTGTGTGCCCCAGACCTGCTGTCATTCTGAGAGTGCAGCCTCATGGTCATCACCTAACACAGGTCTGTCCCTCCCTGCAGACACACAGGACCCATTGTGGCCTGTGTTCCATGAGAGACACGAACATGACAAACCACACTTGTGCATTGCTGCTCTCTTCTGTGTTGCGTTTTAAGTGTCATCATTAGAGTCACCCTCTGATCTGCGGGGCTGCTGATGGGCCCTGGCCTGAGGTGTGAGAGGGCCACTGCACCTGAGGCTGGCACGGACCCACTGTGACCCTGAGCATCTGTCCCCAGGCTGGAGGACTGTGGCCTCACTGAGGGCCGGTGCAGAGATATCAGTTCTGTGCTGCAGGCCAACCCCACCCTGACAGAGCTCAGTCTGAACCGCAATGAGCTGGGGGATGCTGGTGTGCACCTGGTGCTGCAGGGCCTGCGGAGCCCCACATGCAAGATCCAGAGTCTCAGGTGAGGCCTGGCACAGCCTGCTGGGCAGCTAGGGGGGGTCAGGAGAGCTGCAAGGTGCTGCAGGTGTCTGCATGGTATGATGCAGGCATCCGCAGGCACCCACTTCTCCAGCCAGAGGTACACAGGTGAGGTGGCTGCCATGTGGGGACAGAGTATCCTCTGGCCTTATGCAGCCCTTGGTCTGGCCTACATCCCCATAGCCCCTTTCTGCCTCAGCCTGGAAACTCAGGGTGCTGCTCGGAGGAGTGGGGCACCATGTTCTTCTTGGCACCTGGTAGATGTGGGGGCCACTGAGAGTCTTGTGTCCCAGCCTGCAGTACTGTGGCCTGACAGAGACTGGCTGTGGGGTCCTGCCCAGCATGCTGCCCTCCATGTCCACTCTGCGGGAGCTGTGCCTCAGCGGAAACTCACTGGGGAATGAGGGCCTGCGGCTGCTCTCCAAGGGACTTCTGGATGCCCAGTACCACCTGGAGAAGCTGCAGTGAGTCTATGTCCCGAGGGACCTCTGGGCTCCCTACAGCCCTACCTGATCCCCAGCAGGGTACATGCACAGCCTCAGCCCTGTGTCTACCAGAGCTGTGAGGGGCACCTGGGGTCCTAGGGCCCTTGCAGTGTCCCTTCCCCAGGGTTCTGTGTGTCCTCTTGTCAAGGGGCTGCCAGCTGGGCCTGTTATGACTCAGGGGACACCAGGGTGATACAGCCCAGCACAAGCAGCCCCACCCATGGACTAGTTTCTTTCTGCTGGGTCTGGGGATGTCTCAGACTATGAGCTGCGCTTTCAGAGCATTTCCTGAAGGAATGTCCAGTATGTCTGGAGGCTCTGGGTGCTCATGGTCTCTGACTTCAGGCCTGGCTTCAGGTAGGAGAGGGTAGAGGCCAAGGAGGGATGGGTGAGGAAAGCACAGGTCTTGCACTTCCCTGACTTCCTGAGGCTGTGGGGTAGGCTGAAACCCTGCCTGCCCCCAGGCTGGAGTACTGTAACCTCTCGGATGCCAGCTGCGAGCCTCTAGCCTCCATACTGAAGGCCAAGTCCAACATCAAGGAGCTGGTCATGAGCAATAACGACATCCATGAGGCAGGCATGCGCACGCTCCTCAGAGGCCTGAAGGACTCTGCCTGTCCATTGGAGACACTCTGGTATGTGCTGGGTCTCAGGGATAGAGGGGTGGAGGTGGGAGATCACAGTCCCCCTGACATGGCACTGTCTCCAGGTTAGAGAACTGTGGTGTCACGGCAGCCAACTGTAAGGATCTATGTGATGTTATGGCTGCCAAGCCTTCCCTGCAGGATCTGGACCTGGGCAACAGCAGGCTGGGTGATGCAGGTGTTGCAGTGCTGTGCTCATGGCTACTGCACCCCAGCTGCAGGCTCAGGAGGCTGTGGTGAGTTGGCACCCAGATGGGGTGGTGACAGTGAGAGACCCTGTCTTGTCTTGGGCCTTCCTCGGCGAATGTCATTGTCTTGCAGGCTCTGGGAGTGTGACATCACCGCGGAGGGCTGCAGGGACCTGTCCCAGGTCCTCAGGGCCAAGCAGAGCCTGAAGGCACTCAGCCTGATGCTCAACAGGCTGGGTGATGAGGGCGCCCGGCTGCTGTGTGAGGCCCTGCAGGAGCCCACCTGCCAGCTGGAGTGTCTGTGGTGAGGGCGAGGGACCGGGCTGCAGGTGGACCCTTTTTCAGGACAGTGGGACCCATACAGAGATTGCAGAGTGCCAAGGGGATCACAGCATGGTGTAGAGAGGAGTTGGGGGCACAGGAGGGGTGGGCCCAGTGGGACCCGGGCAACAAGGGTGAATCCTGAAGACAGGGTGCTGGGGGGAGTTCCAGACCCAGCCCTGGTCAGCCAGGCCCTGCGCTCTCTGTCCCACAGGGTTAAGGAATGCAGCTTAACGGCCACTTGCTGCCCCTACTTCCGGGCAGTGCTGGCCCAGAACAAGTTTCTCACAGAGCTGCAGTTGGGTGAGAACAATCTGGGTGACACCGGTGTGCAGGAGCTGTGCCAGGGTCTAGGCCAGCCCGGCTCTGTGCTGCAGGTGCTTGGGTGAGTGTGTGTGCATGTGTGGCTCCTGCCCCAGATCATGAGGTCTTCCCAGAGGGGCTGGCAGCTGGGAGGGAGGAAGGGGGTGCAGAGCCCCTTCCACTGTCGCTGACCAGAACGCTGGGAGGGTGGCTTCTGATCCACCTACTTTGCTGAGCACTTCCAGGAGCTTCCCAGGAGCAAGTTTCTGCAGCACTGTGGCCTGTGCTGCCCAGTCACTGAGCGGGTGCAGGGGTCTGGGCCTCCTCTCTGCTGTGGCTCTTTGGCTCCAGGGAAGCTCTGTTATCATGGATCCGTGCGCCCCCTGGTGGCTTTCACAGATTTGGCCCTGTGTCCTGGGCTGGGTGTGCTTGGCTTTGGTGGGCCTTGTCCTTGGTGTGTGCTCTTTGTCCTTTGTCTCACCCCTTCCTCCTGGTGGCCGGGACTCTGCTCTTGGGGCTCAGGGATTGGCCCTGCAGTGCGCTCTTCTCCCTCCTTTTCTCTCTTCCAGGTTTTATTCTTTGCTTGGGAGCTTCTCACTTTCCAACCAGTCTCCCAAACTTTTCCTTTCTGCTCTTGGGTGTTAGTTCTTTGCTGTTGTCAGGCTGTGCCTCCTGTGGGTGGCTCTGCTTGGTGCTGGCATCCCGGGCATCAGGAAGGGTTGGACTGGGCAGCCTGGGCCTTGTAGTTTCCTCCCCAGTGGTCATGATCCTGGCTGCGAAGGCTGTGGGACGCTCACAGCCAGGTAGGAAGGGAGCATCACTGCTCTCGAGGGAAGAGGTCCTGGCTCCCATCTCCATCTTGGAGAAAGAGCGGGTGTGGCTCCGCACCAGCATCTGGTGCCAGGGCCGCCTTGGTCCTGCCCTTGTGGAGTGGGTGCTGGGCCTGCCCACCATTCTTCCTGTAGAGACTGCCTGCCCCTCGCATGTGCCCTACACTGTCCTTTGCCTTAGCTCAGACAGGCTCTGGCTGTGGGGGAGGTAAGGCGTGCTATGTCCATGCCTTTCCCATCTTTAGCAGGGACATCACCTGGGCGATGAGGGGACTGTAAAGGACCAAGACACAGGTTGAACTGAAGAACAGGCCCCATGCAGTCCTGACTTGCTGCAGGCAGGCATATTTCAGAGTTTGTGGCATTGTGGCTGTGAACTCTCACCAACCCATGGTGTGGTGGGAGCACAGGCCAGTCCATCAGCTGGTCTTGTCCTAATCCCTGCCTGCTCTCCACACAGACTGGTGGACTGTAACTTGACCAACAACAGCTGTAGCAACCTGGCCTCGGTCCTGCTGGCCTGCCACAGCCTACGGGAGCTGGAC
>PVLD010004177.1:58953-122519 GCA_004027595.1 Dinomys branickii | reverse complement strand
CTTATGTTATTCTTCTTTGCATCATCAATCAGCTGCTGGATTGATTTTTCATAGTCCCTTGCTATTTTTAAGATAGCTTTCTTTTTATGATTGCTCAATGCAAGCCTGTCTTCTATGTCTGAGATTCTGTCCTCACATTAGTTTTTTTTCTGCTGCGAATACTTTCAGTGGAATTTTTAGTCTCCTGGATATCTGCTTGAATCTCTTTTATGGATTCTATTTCTTTCCTACGTTGGGCATTCATGGTTTACATTATTTTCTTAAACTCCTCCATTTTTAAAATTCTGCATCTGCTCTAGAGTCACTAAGTATTTTTTCTTTGTGGTCACCAGCTCTGTAGTTGTCTGAGAAATTATTTCTGATTTTTCCAGAGCCTTGTTCATTTGCTTTGTTGTTACTACTTTAAAGAGGCCAGATGGGTGGCTTTTGGATTGTCCCACCTCCTTTCTGTCTGGATTTGCCTTTGGTGAACTGGATGTCTGGGGTTACCTCTTGTTTAAATGTCTTCTCATTTTCTATTTTTCTTTAGTTAATTCCTAGTTTGATACTTGTAAATTGCTTATGGTGAGGAGCTGTATTGCTAGTATTTAGAATCCTTAAGAAATGACTACTTCTCAGAGGTGTCTTCCAGGTATAGCTGGCATTTGGGTTTTGACTCTGTTGCAAGATCCTACCTCTTTATTTATTTATTTATTTTTAATCTTTTTGAGACAGGGTTTCACTATGCAATTCAGGCTGGCCTTGAGCTCACTTTGTAGCCCAGGCTGGTCTCAAACTCACAATGATCCTCCTGCCTCAGCCTCCTGAATGCTGGGATTATAGGCCTGCACCACCATGCCTGGCTTTACCTCTTCTATTTATTGGGGGTGAGAAGATGCTGCCTACTTGGCTGCTGGTTCTTTGGCTTTGGCCTATAGTGTTATTCATGACCCTCAGGCAGTCTCAGTCTTGGTATACCTGAAGGAGCAACTGGTTAGAACAGTTATATCATCCTGTCTAAAGTAGCAAAATTAGGGCTGGGGATATAGCTTGGTGGCACAAGCAGCTGCCTGGCAAGTGCAAGGTCCTAAGTTCTATTCACAGTACCCCCAAAAAAGATAAAAAAAATAAAAGTAGCAAAATTAGCAATAACAATAGTATCACATAGCCTAGAAAATCACAAACTTTGGTAACTATCAATTTATCACCTTTAACTGTATGAACTATATTTGTAGTTATATAACAAAAATTTAAAACAAACCAGAAAATGTATATAGCAAATAAATCCTCAAAATGGTGATTTTACCCTCAGGGGAGAAAGTTTAAAAGAGGTTGGGGGTAAACACAAAAATAGAAGAAGAGGAAGAGAGTAGAAGCAAGGCTGCAGGAAAAGGAAGATTAGGGGAATTTGGTAGACTGGTGAAGAAGACAGGAGGGAAAGAGAGAAGGTAGAAGTAAAAACAAGAACAGAACAACAATGGAAAAACTAGAAACTCTGTTCACACATAAAAACAACAACAATCAAGGAAGAAAATTAAGCAAAAACAAAAACAGGAAAAGAAGAAAAATTTTTAAAAATTGCTCACTTCAAAGTACGCCTCTGCTGTCTCTGTTAGACAATGTGGGCTGACAGAGCCCAGGTCCAAGTTAATTAATCCCAGCAAGCCAGCCAGAGCTTTATGGTGGGTAGTGGATAATCCCAGCCTGCATGCACCATTAGCTCCACTAAAATTCTAGCTTCTTTCTGGCTGTGTGGCTGGAACCTGATTTGATCAGCCTGTAATACTCCTTGTGCCTCCTGCTGGCTTGAACTTGGCAGCCTCATCATAATGCTGGGAGCTGCTAGATGGGGCTGGCCGTCTGCAGGTTTGAATTGCTCCTCCCATCCAGTGAGTTTGGGCTCAGGGAGAAAGTGCTGCCTGCCACCTCCTTCTTCTGCACTGAGGTCTCTCTTCACTCTCCCCATTGGCTTCAATTCTCCCTTCAGATCCTTACTGGGTCCCAGGGATCCACTTCCCTCCTTCTCTTCCTCATTTGGCTGTATTTCAGTGCCTAGACACCTAATATTGGAGAGACTGTTTCTCTGTTGTTCACCACTCTTCATTTTCTTGGAAGTCCTCCCATGAGCTAAATTAAACCTCTCCTCCTCTACCTTGTGGTGCTGAATGTTTTTTCTGCAAAATAAAAGCTCACCAACTCATGTGTCTATCTGGAGGATCAGCACAGTTCAGGGGAGGATGCTGCCCTGAAACAGTGTCTCAGCCTGTGCTGCCTGGTAACAAGTGGTACCCAGATCTCAGTGTGCACAGCCCTGTATGCAGGGATCTCCAACTCAGTGACAGTGGCTGTGCATCATGTATTTTGTGATTTCAGGACTGGCCTGAGGGAATGGCCCTCTAACATCTCTTTGCGTTTCTGCTCAGCTGTGGTACATAGCATACAGCTGTCTACATTGTCTTGACCCAAGCAGGTCACACTTGAGCTTTGGGTGACACTGCAAGTCACTTTTAATCCTCAACAGGAGAGGAAGCAGATGGCTGGGTCAATGACCCAGTTGCCTGCATAGCCCAACATGTTAACTACTGCCTCTGGGTACAAATGGGGATGTTGCTGCAATGATTTCTATCATCTTATTTCTCATTTTTGCAGTATTTAGGTAATTGTTAGAAACCATCCTTCTTAGGATGAACAAGAGTGTCTGGGGAAGCTCACCTTGTCCATTCCTGGTCTTAAGCATCCTGGCAGGATCTGGGGGCCAGGGAAAATGCACCCTTGGCTGTGGCTGGTTGGTCTGCTGGCAGGACTTCTTTTCAGATAGAGCCACATTGCTTTGTTTCCCTACTGCCCTGCCACTGAGCAGCTGCAGGCACCAAGGAAAGTGTTTGTGTAAGAGGGACTATCGTCACCAGACAGGTGGCACACACGTGTGACTGTAGCCCTAGGGAGGTTGAGGCAGGAGGACTGCTGCTAGCTTGAAGCTAGTCTAGACTACATAGTGAGATCTGTCTCCAAAAAAATTCTACACGTCCTTAAATATTATCCTTTTTTAGTAATGGGTGCAAAATATCCCATTTTGTGGGAGCAGCATTTTTATTTCACTAGTCTTTTAGTAATTATCAACTCTATCATAAATTTATTTTAAAAGTTAATAATTGAAAACAGCCACAATTAATTATTTCCACAGAGCAGTTTCTAGGGTCAGAAATTCTGGAGTAAATCATTAAGTGTAATTTTAGGGGTCATAGAATTGAATTATTAGAAAAACTCTCAGCTGTGCCGGTGCATGGCTATAATCCCAGAACTAAGGAGGATGAGTCAGGAGGATCACCCTGAGTTCAGCGCAAGCCTGGGCTACCCAGTGAGTTTGATGCCAGCCTAAACTATATAGCAAGACCCTGACTCAAAACAAGAAAACAAAAACAAACAAACAAAAACCCCACAATGCTCTCAGTGCCAGTGTTCAATCGAGGTACTTTGGTCCCTAACACATGATTGCACGTGACCTGTGCCGCCGCCATCTTGTCCCCCAGAGAAACAAGAGCCCAGGTTCTTCTCAATTCAAAACCAAGTAGGGAATTTTCACATCGGAAAGCAGTGAATTAGATAATTCTGAACTAACCTCTCACCTGACAAAGCTGAAAGAACCTACATGCAATATAAAAAGCTTCTTCCTAAAAACAGAAAAAGGCTGGCAAAGATCAGAAGACCACCGGGCTGGCTTCTGTGAAGCAGGGCACCAGGCGGCTGCACGGAGGGCCCAGGCGCATGAGCTGAGATCCAGGGCTCCCCCTGCCGTCGGCTCTGGGAACCTCTCTGTCCCAGGCCCTACGTGATGTCCCAGCCAGCAGCTAGGATCAGGATTCCTGCTCCATTCCAACGCCACACCTGTCAGCCAAGGAACTTTGGGCTAATTGTGGCCCTCACCTTCCGTCTAGCTGGCACACTAAATCATCAAAATGGTAGGTTAATATTGGGAAAAATTTAATAGACAAAGCCTTAAAAACCATAAAGCAAGCTGGGTGTGGTGGCATGTGCTTAGAATTCTGGCTATTTGGGAGGCTGAGGCAGGAGGATCACTTTTTTTTTGGCACCACGAATTGAACACAGGACCTCACACTTGCCAGGCAGGTGCTGTGCCATTAAGCTATTTTCCCAGCCCAGGAGGCTTACTTTTATCCAGGAGTTTAAGGCAAGCCTGGACGACAGAGCAAGACCCTGTCTCAAAAGTATGGGGTGTATGTGGGTGTGCACATGCACACACACACATGCACATGTATAAACCAAACTGAGAGAACAGTAAGAAGAAATATACAAACTTAGTGGGTGATTTGAACACATATTTCTCTAATGGATGGGAAAAATAAGACAAAATCAGTAAAGATAGAGATTTAGTTAACACAATTAGCTTGATAAGAATGCATGGGTAAGACATTGCACCCAATAATTTCAAATTTCACATTCTTTTCAAGAACACAATCAACTATTAAAATGTCTCCTAGCACTCAAGAGGCTGAGGCAGGAGAACCTCTGTATGTTTGAGGCCAGCCTGGACTACATTATGAGACACTGTCTTTGCACCAGATGCCACAGCTTGCTCTGTCACCACTGCCTTAGCACTCCTGTTGCTTCCCTCTGGCCGGCCCGTGGCCAGTATCCAGCCACAGCCTACCCCATAGTCAACAGTCTCCAGACACAGAGCGTCTCTACAAGATGTGATCAGAACTACAGTGAGCGCGCACTGGTGCTATAGTGGTGAGTCTAGCTGCCTTCCCAAACTACAGCTGAACACCTGTAAGCCCAGCACTTGGAAGGCTGAGGCAGAAGGATCGTTGCAAGTGTGAGACCATCCTGGGCTACAAAGTGAGCTCAAGGCCAGCCTGAAATGCATAGTGAGACCCTGTTTCAAAAAGACAAAAACAAAAACAAAACTACACAGTTGTCCCCCTCCTCTTCTCAGGCAGCTACAGCCCACTCCCTGGGTTCCCCCAACGCCACTTTCTTAGAACGCCTGCACACCCACAAATGCTGATACTGTCCTTTTGTTTCTGCTTTTTGAGACAGGGTATAGCTATGTAGCCCAGGCTGGCCTCAAGCTCGTGGCGACCCTTCTGCCTCAGCCTCCCGAGGCTGGGATTACAGGTGGGCGGGTGCCAGGTGACGGGTGTCGTGCACCGTCCAAGAGAAGGACAGGCCGTAAAAACCTGACGCTGTCCTCATCCATCCGGCACTTTGTGGCTTCTGGCTTCCCCCTAAGTCAATGACTACGAAAGGGAAATGTTTGCAGTGCATTTAGGACTTTGCAGCAGGCACAACAGCACAGCAGACACTCAGGGAAGAGGATTCCACAGACAGTGGCAAGGATGAGGGGATGTGCATTCGAAACCAGTGGATGTTGAGGAGGATTCAGGCAATGTGTCTTTTACTGTAATGATTTTTGCTGGGGATATAGCTCAGCGGCACAGTGCCTACCTGGCAAGTGTCAGATCATGAGTTCAATTCCCAGTACAAAAAATATATATATAAAAAAACACTTTAATGATTTTTTTCTCAAATTTAAAATTCTGCCTCAGGTTTTGATGACCCTTGTATTTCTGGGTATACTGGCTGGGTGTGGTGGTGCACACCTGTAATCTCAACCTCTGGAGGCTGAGGCAGGAGGATCACCATGAGTTCAAGGCCGGCCTGGGCTACCTAGCACAACTCTGTCTCAAAACACCACAACAAAAGGGCAGAATCTGCATTTGTGGGTGTGCGGGAACAAGAAGTCGGTGTTGGGGGAGCCGGAGAGCGGGCTGTGACCGCCGGGGAAGAGGAGGAGGGGCACAAGACAGGAGACCCCCCGACCCCCAGGCAGGAGCCCTGTGCTAGCTCCCCGTGTCCCGGCCGCGAGAGCCGTCCCCTGCTTCTTCCCAGGCTGGCCCTAGCTGAGGTCCCCCTGCAGGGAGAGTCCCCAGGGCAGGGCCCTCCTCAGGCAGCCGAAGTATGGCAGGACACCACTGGGTGGCGCTGTGGGCCCTCAGAGGGGACAGCGCTACCGCGGGGTGGCCTTTCTGAGGAAACTGCACAGGTGGGTGGGTGACCAAGGGCACAAGAAACAGCTGCTACAGGTCGGGCGATGGGGGGGGCACGCCTGTAAGCACAGCACCAGGGAGGCTGACACAGGAGGATCTCTGCTAGTTCGAGGTTAGCCTGGGCTACATAGTGAGACCCTGTCTCAAAAAACTAAAAACAAACAAGAAAAACACTTTTACTTACAGGCAATATCCATGTGTGTTTAAGATGCAAAGCAACCTCCAAGGAAGCCACTAGGATGACAAAATGAATTAAGCCACAAAATATTAAGATCAAGAAGAAAAAATAAATAGTATTTTTGGATTTTTCTGTTTATTTGTTGTGTTTTTTTGTTTCTTCGTTCATTTTTTCAGACAGGTTCTTACTCTGTAATTCAGGCTGGCCTTAAACTCATCTACCCAGGATGGCCTTGAACTCACAGCAATCTTCTGGCCTCAGCCTCCCTAGTGCTGGGATCACAGGCGTGTGCCACTAGGTCTATCAATTTTTCACATATTTATTGGCCATTTGTACTTTTTCTGTAAAATATCTATTCATTTAACTTGCCAATTTTTTGATTGGATCTTTTATTCTGATGAGTTTGCATTTCATCTGAGTTCATTTTATATTCTACGTGAGTCCTTGTCTTAGGTGTCGTGGGCTGTCTTTGTTACTCTCTTATTGCTGCGACACAATATCTGACACCCAAAAGTTAAATGAAGAGAGGTTTATTCAGGCTCACAGTTTGTAGGGTTCAGTCCATAGCTGGCTGACTCCAAGGCAGGGCTGTGTGGCAGGGGAGGGTGGCAGGGGAGAAAGAGATCAAGGTGAGTGGCAGGAACAGAGGGGGATCAAGGGAGGAGGAAGGAGATGACCCCCTCCGACCAGGCTTCACCTCCCTACATAGGATGTAGCTCTACACTCACCAATGTGCCTGGGTGTGGTGGGGTCAACTTGCAATCCCAACACTTGGAAGGCTGAGGCAGGAGGATTGCTACAAATTCAAGTCCAGCCTGGGCTCCATAGTGAGTTCAAGGCCTGCCTGAACTACATAGCAAGACCCTGTCTCAAAAGAAAAAACTTCACCAATGCATTAATCCACTGGTGAGGACCAGCCCCTGTGATCCAATCACCTCCCAAAGCCCCACCTATGTGTACAGGAGGTGTTGAGGGGTCATCTAGATAGAAACCATAACCATGACAAAAACTTTGTCCCAATCTGTAAGCTGTCTCTTTGCTGTGTTAGTTGTTTCCTTTGCTGTGCAGAAGCTTTTTAATTTGATGTGAGATTCCATTTGTCAATTCATGGTGTTATTCCTTGTGCAACTGGGGTTCTGTTCAGAAAGTCCTTGCCTGTGTGTCTTCAGGAGCTCTACCCATGTTGTCTTCCAGCAGATAAAGTGTTTCTATTTTTGTTTTGTTTTGTTTTTTGTTTGTCTTTTTGAGGCAGGGTCTCATTACGCAGTTTAGTCCGGCTTTGAGTGCACTTTGTAGCTCAGGCTGATCTCAAACTCGCAGTGATCCTCCTGCCTCAGTCTCCTGAGTATCACCATGCCTTGCTCACTATGCAGTTCAGGATGGTCTTGAACTCACTTTGTAGCCCAGGCTGGCTTTGAACTTGCAACGATCTTCCTGCCTCAGCCCCCCGAGTGCTGGGATTACAGGCATGTGTCACCATGCCCAGCTGGCCAGCAGTGTTAAGAGCCAGCATGTGGCTCCTGTGTCTGGTTTTCTTCTGACAACGCCCAGGCAGGGCTTGCTCGTAGCCCAGGAACCCAAACCAAGATGCCCTGGAGTCAGCTGAGGTGGACAGATGACAGAGAAGCCTTTACTATTGTGCACCTCTGACCCTTGGGGTCACTTGTTACTTGAGTGTAATCCAGTTCAACATGGCTGATACAGCCCCCAATCCTATCCAGCAGAGCCTAGCATAACAATCATTCCTTCATGTGAAGACCTTCAACTGGAGACCCCTGGGGTATCCTCCATTCCAAATCTTTTTTGTTTGTTTTGTTTTCAAGACAGGGTCTTGCTGTGTAATTCAGGCTGAACTCACTATGGCCTTGAACTCACTATGTAACACAGGCTGGGATTGAACTCATGGAGATCCTCTTGCCACAGCCTCTAGAGAGCTGGGATTACAGCTCAGTTTCTGTTCTACACGTGCTCAGCAAAATGCATACTTCATTTCTGGGAGAATCACAAAAACACAGGACAATGGGAAGTGTTGGCTGAAGGTCTAACAGGAACGAGAACTAAGCCCTTCAATTATTTTCAATTGTCAACTATTCATCAGGAGAAGGATGAGAACCCTCTGCTTATTTAGATTGTTTACGAGAGGCTTTGATGAAACACACCTCCCTGGTTCCTGATTAAACAAGAACAGATTATTCTTGGTTTTTCAGTCTTTTAGAGACAGGGTCTCGCTATGCAGTTTAGGCTGGACTTGAGCTCACTTTGTAGCCCAGGCTGGCCTGGAACTTACAACAATCCCCCTACCTCAGCCACCCAAGTGTGGGGATTACAAGGATATACAACCACACCCAGCAGAACAGATTATTCTTTTTCTTTTTTGTCTTTTGCCTTTTTGAGACAGGGTCTTGCTGTGCAGTTCAGGCTGGACTTGAGCTCACTTTGTAGCCCAGGCTGGCCTTGAACTTGCAATGATCCTCCTGCCTCAGCCTCCTGAGTATCACTATGCCTGGCTCAGAACAGATTATTCTTAAAGACAAGTTTATTACCCAGTTAGGTTCAGAACAGATTATTCTTAAAGACAAGTTTATTACCCAGTTAGGTTCAGACATTAGGAAAAAGCTATAAAAATGGCCTTTGCTCCAGATAGCTCACTTGATACTTTAGCGAAAATTATCTCCTTGGTATTTTATGATTGAGACCAGGGAGAAGCAGAAGGGAGAAAACAAGAGACCAAGCAATGGTAACATTTCTGTGTAGAGTTCTGTTGGTGTTTTCACTGTAGTTCACACAGGAATTTATTTCTGATGTTATCTTTTAGGTTTTGTAAGCAAGTTCACAGCTAATGTTAAAATGTTGCTATTTATTCTGAATGCACAATATATGTTAAGAATTTAATAATTTATTTGTTTTATGCTCCTGTTAATTACACACTGTAAACTAGGCATGGTAGTGTATGCCTATAATCCCAGCACTCAGGAGGCTGAGGTAAGAGGATCATTGTGAGTTCTAAACCAGCCTGGGCTACAAAGTGAGCTCAAGACCAGCCTGGACTGCATAGTGAGACACTGTCAAAAAGACAAAAAAAAAAACCCTACACACTCTATAATATAGTGAGAACCTCCTGACAAAACAGCAAGACCACCAAGACGTCAATTATGTCCTACAGAAAAGGCCAGCAAAGCCAAAGACAGCACAGTATAAGCAATGCGCGTGTATGGAACCTGCTGCTGCTCTGTGTGCAGACTGTGCCAGGTGTGATCACTGCAGTGAAGGTTACCTTTTGCAGCGTGCTATTGGTGTTACCATTGTAGCTCATGTAAGAATTTCTTTCTGCCATTCTTTTATAGACTTTGTACACCAAAAATCAGTCAATGTTGAAAATTTTGATGCTTTTTTATAAACACTCAATAAATATTAAAAACTCAATACTTTATTCTTATTATTTTTCCTGTTAAATATTCATTGTTTAATATAATAAAACTCGTAAGATTAAGATGAACAATTAATCAGTAGAAATATTCTAAAGAATTAGAATTATTAGAAAATTAGAAATATTCTAACCTGCATCTTGATGACAAAATTAGTCTTCCACTGGAAGGGCTACTATCTCCCAACGCAGGCAGGGGGTGCATCTGGGCTTTCTCTCTCACCAGCCCCATTCACCACACTACCTCAGGCTCCCTTGAGGGGCCTGCTGTGGGGCAGGGACCTGTGCTGCACTTGAGGCCTGCAGTAGGATCCTGACTTCACACGCTGCCTGCTGAGGTGGCTGGGTGCCTGGGTGGTCAGAAGATTCCTGCTTGGAGCCAGGCTGTCTCCCCTTCACCCCATCCTCCGGCCCCTGCAGAGGTGGTAAAGCATAATCCTGCTGCCTCGCCCAGGAGCGCTTGGTGGGGGTGCTGTTGCCTGCCTAACTGGGTAGCTACCCCAGGCTCCCAGAGCTGTTTCTACCTAAGGCTTTGGCCCTCTGAGGATTGGACGGGGATTCGGGGGGTAAGAGAGTGTTAAATAAATAAAATCCAAGGTGGGAGGAGAGGATTCATTTGGCTTTAAAAATCCTTAGATTAAAAAAGAAATATATATATATAGTTATGTAATTATTGTTTCTTTTTTTTTTTTCTTCTTTTTTAGACAGAGTCTCTCCATATAGTTCAGGCTGGCATTGAACCAACTGCAAAGTGCAGAGGCTGAGATTACAGGCCTGTGCCACCACACCTAGTTTTCTAATTTTGTTTAACTATGTAATGAAAGGAAATAATTGCTGGGCATGGTGGCTCACACCTATAATACCAGCACTCGGGTGGCTGAGGCAGGAGGATTGTCGTGAAAGGCACCATGAGAAATCAATCCAGCAGCTGCTAACTAGATGAGATAAAGAAGAATAACTTAAGATTGATTTAGAGTCAATGAAAAGGTAAGAGATAGCACAAATGATATAAAAAACTGTTCACATATGTTATGGCAGAAACCTTCCCTGGTGGGGAAAAAGAATTTGACATACAGACAAAATGAGGCATGTAGAACTCCAATTAGCTATGATAAAAAAAAAAAAAAAACTATCACCAGGCATATCACAGTCAAGATTCCAGAAGTTTAATGCAAGAATAGAGTCTTAAACACTGCTAGCAAAAGGAAACAAATCACCCATGAAGCAAAGCCCCTCAGATCACAGCTGACTTCTCAACACAACCCTCAAGTCAAGGAGAGTGTGGAGTATTTTAAGTTGTAAAGGAGAACAACCTTCAACCCAGACTGATGTGCCCTGCAAAACTATCTTTCAAAACTGATGGAGAGATAAGATACTTCCATGAAAATACCTGAGGAAATTTATGGCCACCAATCAGCACTCTAAAATGTTTTTAAGGACATTCTAGAAAGAGATAGCTGGGTATGGTGGTACATACCTGTAATCCCAGCCCTTGGGAGGCTGAGGCAGGAAGATCCTTGTGAGTTTGAGGCCAGCCTGGGCTACAAAGTGAGCTGAAGGCCTGCCTGACCTACATAGTGAGACCCTGTCTCAAAAAGACAAAAATAAAGCTGGGGATATAGCTCAATGGAATAAGCGCCTGCCTAGCAAGCGCAGGGTCCTGAGTTCGATCCCCAGTGCCGCCAAAAAAAAAAAAGAATGATAACAAAAAGACAAAAATAAAATAAAATAAGCACTAATATGTTTGTATTGGGGGATCTTAATACCCTACTATCACAAAAAAGACCAACTAGACAAAAAGTCAATAATTAAATATTAGAACTGAACTAAACTTTTAAATAAATATTAGAACTGAACTAAAATTTTGAACAGATGTCTACAGAGTGCTCCATCCCACAACAGAAAATACACATTCTTCTCAGCTGCACATGGTACATTCTCCAGTAAGCTGGGCATGGTGACACACACCTGTAATCCTAGCACTTGGGAGGCTGAGGCAGGTGGATCATTGTGAGTTTGAGACCAGCCTGGGCTACGAAGTAAGCTCAAGACCAGCCTGAACTACATAGTGAAATCCTTTCTCAAAAAGCCAAAAGAAAAAAGAAAAAAAGAACACTGTCCATCCCATGAATATTATCAGACCATAGTGCAATGACATTGGAAATCAGTGGCAAAAGAAACCATAAGAACTTCATAAACACATGTGAATTAAATAGCACCCTCCTGAACAACCAATGGGTCTCAGGTGAAATTACAGAAGAAAGTAGACAGTTTCTACAGTTGAATGATAATGATAATACAAAATACTGCAACTTATGGGACACAATGAGAGCAGTCCTGAGAGGGAAACTTCTAGCGGTGAAAACCCCCACCAGGAAAACAGAGCAAGTGTAAATACACAACTGAATGGTGAACCACAAACTTCCAGAAAAAGAGCAGCTAAGCCAAAAGCTCATACAAGGGAGGAAATTATGATGATTAGAGCAGAAATTAACACATTGGAGACTAAGAGAACAATACAAAGAATCAATGAATTGAAGAGTTGGTTATTTGAAAGATTAAATAAAATAAAATCAACAAACCCTTATCCAACCTTATCAAAAAAGGAAAGAAAAGAATGAAATCCACACATTAGGATGGAAACGGTGAGATCACAATGGACCCTAAGGAAATCAAGAAGATCATCTACACCTACTTTGAAAACTTCTAATTTTTTTTTAAACTTGTATTTGAATAAGATGGAAAATGGGGCTGGGGATATAGCTTGGTGGCACAAGAGTCTGCCTGGCAAGTATAAGGTCCTGAGTTCAAGTCCTGGTACCAAAAACCAACCAACTAACCAAACAAGCAAATAACAAGATGGAAAACAGAAGAAATGGGCAGAGTCCTAGATACATATGAACTACCGAAGCTGAATCAAGAAGATATAAAAATACTAAATAAACTGATATAAATCAATGAAATCCAAGATGTAATTAAAAACCTACCAACAGCTGGGTGTGGTAGTGCATGCCTGTGATCCCAGAACTTTGGAGGCTGAGGCAGGAGTAGTGTTGCAAGTTTAAGACCAGCCTCAGTTACAAAGTGAGTTCATGGCCAGCCTCCACTGCATATCAAGACCCTATCTGAAAAAGACAAAAACAAAATAAAACAAAACAAAACAAAACAAAACAAACAACAAAAAAAACCTACCAACAAAGAAATGCCCAGGTCCTGATGGATTCACTGTTGAATTCTATAAGAAATTTAGAGAAGACCTAATACCACTACTTCTCAAATTTTTAATGAAATTGAAAGGGAAGAGGGCCAGGGATAGAGCTCAATGGCACAGTGCCTGCTGGCAAGTGCAGGGTCCTGAGTTTGATTCCTGGAACAAAGAAAAAAAAAGAAGAAATACTCCCAGATTCATTGCTGGAAGTAAGGATTACTCTGATATCAAAACGGGAGAAGGACCCAACTAAGAAAGAGAACTACAGGCTAATCTCCCTAATGAACATAGATGTAAAAATCCTCAAAATGACACTGGCAAACAGAACGCAGCAAACCATCAAGAAGATTACACCCCATAACCAAGTGGGATTCATCCTAGGGATGCAGGGATGGTTCAACATATGTAAATCAATAACTGTAATACACCATATCAACAGAGCCAAAGACAAAAATCACATGATCATCTCAATAGATCCAGAAAAAGCTTTGACAAAGTCCAGCACCCATTCATGATAAAAACCCTACAGAAAACTGGAATAGATGCGGATCAGAACCATCTATGACAAACCAACAGCCAACATCATACTAAATGGATGAAAACTGAAAGCTTTCTCTCTAAAATCAGTAGCAAGACAAGGCTGTCCACCATCTCTGCTCTTATCCGATGTAGTCCTGGAAACTTTAGCCAGAGCAATTAGACAAGAGAAAGAAATAAAAGGAATAATTATGGGAAAGGAAGAAGTGAGATTATCACTACTTGCACATTATACAATACTCTTTGTAGAAAACTCCCAAAACTCCCCTAAAAAACTGCTAGATGTAATAGGCAAATTACACAAAGTCCACACTCGAAAATCAATAGCCCTAGCCAGGTGTAGTGGCACACACCTGTAATCCCAGCACTCAGGAGGCTGAGGCAGGAGGATCATTGCAAGTCCCAGACCAGCCTGGGCTACAAAGTGAGCTCAAGGCCAGCCTGAACTGCATAGTGAGACCCTGTCTCAAAAAGACAAAAGAAACAAACAAAAAATAGTCTTCCTATATGAGAAAAACAAACTCACTGAGAGGGAAATTAGGGAAACGGCACCTTTCACAATAACCTCCCCCCAAAAATGAAATACCTGGGAATCAGTCTAACAAAGACCTCTACAGCGAAAACTACAGTACTCTGAAAAAGGAGATCGAAGCGGGTATCAGAAAATGGAAACACACCCCTTGCTCTTGGTTAAAAGGAACCAATATAGTGAAAATAGCCATACTTCAAAACTGTTACACAGACTTCATGCAATTCTGATCAAAATTCCAATAGCATATCTCACAGAACTAGAGAAAACAATTCCAAAATTCATTTGGAACCTGAAAAGACCTAGAAAAACAAAGGCCATTCTGGGCATAGAGGAAGGTTCCTCAAAGGTGGAGCCTGCTTGGGTTTTTGGGCAGCAGGAGATAAACTTATCAACCCGCCTGAGCTGCTCTGCTGTGGGCACCCTGAGGCCCCATGGAGGGGAGGGGTGGCCGTCTGTCGCCAGCCCCTGATGGTGCCCTGTGCCTATCCTACTGCCCCAGCCTCTGCAGCACAAAACCCCAGGTGGTGAGTGAGACTGAGGTACAGAGGATCATTCAGTCACTCATTTCTTAGAACCTGAGCTCCTGTGCACTGTCCAGAGGGGAAACTGAAGGGGCAGACCATGGCACAGTAACTCTTGAATGGCTGTGGTGACACTTTTGCCCCCAAGCCCTGCGGTGGCAGAGTGGACAGAGGCCTTGCCAGGCTGGTGCAGGGGCCTGGTGTGGACCTGGCTGAGCCATCACGGGAGGAAGCCAAGCAGACTCGAGGACTGGTGAGGGGAATGTCTCATTCCCTTGAGCACGTTCTGCCTCAGCCTCAGGTGTGGGGGCGGTCTGCAAGGTTCCAGTGCTTGTCTAGCTCAGTGGCTGTGCACCCCAGGCTCAGATATAGACTGGTGCTCAGATGTGGTGCCGCATGCCTATAATCCCAGATCTCAGGAGGCTGAGACAGGAGGATCGCTGAGAAGACAGCCTGGGATAATAAGTTCATGGCCAGCCTGTGGTGCAAAACAAGACTCTGTCTCAAAAAAATAAAAACCAAGGAAAAAAGGTGCTGGGATCCCAGGTGGGGGTGGGAGGGCAGGCTGGCAGGCCAATCCCCACCCTGCGGGGCAAGGCCGGGCCAGGCCAGGCCAGGGTGAGCCACGTGGCCTGGCCAGGAAGTGCCTGAGGTGATGGACACAACAGAAGTCCCTGCTGCACCTTCAGGCAGGTAGAATACCGGGTGTGGACTCGGCCCCCAGCAGGGCCAGGAGGAGCCTCCCCAGGCCTGGGCTGCTATGTTGGAATCAGTGTTTTCCAGCCCCATCTCCTAGAAAGTGGGTGGCGCCTCGGGCCACCTTCCATCCGGCGGGAACGGGACAAACAGCTTTGCATTTTCCTTCTTTTATTATTTTGAGACTAGGTTTTACAACATCATTTATCTCCCAGACCCGACCCTCTTGCCCCAGCCTCCCACTGCGATGGGATTATAGGCATGCACCCCCTGTGTTTGCCGATGGAAGCAGAGGCAGAGCTGCAGGGTACAGGGAATGATCACAGCCCCACGGCCGTCTCACTCTCTCCTATTTGTGCTGAATGCAGGGTTGAAAGTTCATCCCGGCCTGACCCCATTGGGTTGCAGTTGAAGCCCCAAGCCCCGGGGGGGGGGGGGGCTGGTTGGTGGCAACGCTCTGGAGGGGTCCTGCTGTGCAGAACTGCCCACACCCCACCCTAAGGGGCCCCCCCAGGGCTGGCCCTCACCTGGTGGGGCTGAGTGGAGGCCATCGTGCCTCCCCCAGGACACGGAGGAGTGTCACACCATATCGGAAGTTCATTTGGTGTTTTGAAACAGGGTCACATTATGTAATCCAGTTTTAGTCTAGGCTGGCTTTGAACTCTCCAGGACCCTCCTCCCTCAGCCTCCTTGAGTGCTGGGATTACTGGTATGTGCCACCACATCCTACCTCTGGGAGTTTTGTTTTGTTTTTTGAGACAGCATCTTGCTGTGTAGCGTAGGTTGATCTCCATTTCACAGAGATCTCCCTGCCTCAGTCTTCCATGTGCTGGGATCACAGGCTTAAGAGCTCACTGAAAGCCTGAGCTCATCTTTCTCGGTCCTCATTCCATAATGTATCCAGTGGTTTCTCACGTTGTTATAGGTAGCTGAGTTAGATGACAAAACACATACCTTCTTAGGTGTAAACATCAGGGATAATATTCTAAATAGGTAGCGATCAACTTAAAGAGCCCCTAACCCAACCCCTTACAGGAAAAGCCCCTGTTCTGTGTTCATGCCCACTTGCTATGTGACTCCCCCCCCCCCCGCTGTTTGATCCCAATTTAATCAATTTTACCTGAACAATTCTTATCGGCTGACCATAGTTTTGCCCATTTCACCTACCTTGGACCTGCCTCCTCTCATGGTTTTGCTCTATAAAAGTCTCTAAAAAAGACAGAGTCTGGGGTAACCCACTTGGGCCCCCCTTCTGTCCCTTTCTTGGACAGAAGCTTTCTCTCACTCAATAAATATATTCTGCTTTTAACCTGCGTTCTTCCTAAAATCCATTCTTTGGTTTTAGAGAACACAAACTCTCCCCAGATAGCATTCAGGTTGAGAGTTTCTATTTTCCTGTGACAGTATCATCAAGCAGGAGTCCTCGCTGTGCCCTGCAGCAGCAAACCAAAGGGGACCTGGGAGGCCCTGGGAGCAGGTCTGTTCCAAGCCCTGGATGGGACCTGCTGCGGGAGGTGACATGGGTCAGCGACTGGACTGGCATGAGGCACAGTCCTGGGCTGGATGTGGGGTCCGGGTTCACAGACGCTCCAGCCGAGGCCCCAGCAAATGCACATGGAAAGGCAAATGCACAAGGAAAGAACAAGGACCTTTACTGGAAAAGATGAGTCTGGAAGTCCTGGTCCCCCACCCCGGTGACTGAGGCATATCCTGACTTTATTGGGCCAGGAAGTGTTGAGTATAGTGGGTATGTGGGCCTGGCCATTCCGTCTTTATCTGGAGGCCTGGCCTCAGCAGATGTTCCTGCAGCCACAGTTGTGCTGTGTTCTCGCCCTGCCTGACTGCCCACGATGTTCTACATAACTTAGCGTCTGGAACACTGGGATTATAGGCATGCACCACTTGGTCCGCCTTACCTGCAGCCTTTTGTAAAGTCCAGTTCCTGTTACCTCTGCCCCCGAGGCGACATGTGGACGCTCTGGCCCAGCCAGGGAGCTGACTTGCACCTGTGTGAGGAGCTCCGTTTTGGGCCCAGCAATAGATATCCTGGGTGCTGTTGCAGGACTGAGTGGACAGGGGAAAGAGACCGTACACATCGCTTGTTTGAGACAAGGCCCATGGCCCAGCACAGTGGTGTATGCCTATGATTCCAGCACTCAGGAGGCTGAGACAGGAGGACCGCTTCAAGTTCAAGCCTAGCCTGGGTGGGTTACATGGGGAGACCCTGTCTCAAAAAACAAGGCAAGGGCTTATGGTCTAGACGTGAAAGCCTGGCCCTGGAGACTTACCTGTCCCCATACCTTTGCCACTCACAGATAATGACCTATCCCAGGCCAGGGCTCCCTCACTTCTGTTCAATCTGTGGGCAACACTCTCCAGGTCCCTCTAACTTGGCTGAACTGGTAGGGCCAGGACCATGCACACCTTTCCCTGTGACCTCTGGAGAAGGACTTCAAACCCTGCCCTGGCGCCTGCTTGCTAACTTGCTGGCTGACCTCAGGGAAGTAGCTTATCTTTGTAGTCCATCAGCACAGTGGTAGGTAAGATCCCTTTCTCTCTCTGGGCCACACCTGTCCTCCCAGGTCCCTAGGAGGTTGAGACAGGAGGAACAGAAGTTCCAGTCTACCCTGGGCAACTCAGTGATTTGGGAACCCTATCTTGACATAAAAAATTAAAAAAGGGCTGAGGATGCAAGCTCAGTGTGAAGGCCTTGGGTTTAAACCCAAGTCCTGGGAGAAAAAGAAGTCCCTAATGAAGAGCGAGGAAGCAGTGACCGTGTGACAGGCCGGGCAGGTGGTGCTGTGGCTGGCAGAGCAGATCTGACACCGAGCCTTCCCTGGGTGAGATCTGAGTGTCCCGAACCTGTGCGTGGCAGTGAAGATGGCAGTGTCTCAACTGCCTCCCCGCCAGGTCCTGCCCCCAAAGTTAAACACCAGCAACCTGAGGGCCCTGGCACCCTGGCTGTGAGCAGCTGCCAGAGGCTCACAGGCCTTCACAGCAGATGACATGAGTCCCACCCAGCATAACTACGGGCCTGTGGTTAGCGCAGTGCCTGAGGCTGGGTCCCTGCCTCTAGCATCCCCTTGGGAGAACTGCAGCAGATCTTTGTGACACTCAACAGCTCTCCAAGCTCCTGCCCTTCCTGTCTCAGGTTTATTAATCCCTAGCCCAGCAAGGGGCACGTGCCAAAGCAATAACCATAAATGACAGTGGGCTAGAGTTTATTTCCCCGCAGACAGGAGATAGCCTTTGGAGTTTTTGTAGAAGAGGCAAGTGATTTATCAAATGTATGTTTCTGAAATATTTTGGGACTGATGCAAGGAGGAATTCATTTTTTTTTTCTTTTGGTTTTTTGAGACAGGGTCTTGCTATGTAGTCCAGGCTGGCCTTGAACTCACAGCAATCCTCCTACCTCAGCCTCCCCAGACGTTGATCCTTTGGCTGTGCATAATTTTGCCTTTTTTGGTGCCACCTTGCTGAACTCCAAAGTCTGCAGTGTTTTCAGGCTGTCTCCTCAGGGAGCTCTGCGCACTGAAGGTTCTGCCTATCTCTGTGGCTTGATCCTTTGGTGAACTGCTTTTTTATATTTTCCTTTACCAAATATTTACCGAACCTCTACCTCAGGGCTGCCAGTATAACTATGATGTGAGCCATGGGTGCGGCTTAGAGTTTCCCAGGAGCCACATTCAAAAAGGTCAAAAGAGTCAGACATGGTGGCACAGACCTGTGATCCAAGCACTCAGCAGGCTGAGGCAGGAGGATTGCTGCCATTTTAAGGCCATCCTGGGCTATGTAGTGAGTTCAAGGCCAGTCAGAACTACATATCGAGACTGTCTCAAAACAACAACAATAAAAAGGCAAACAAAAAAAAATAGGCAAAGCTAACATTAGCACTCTAAATAGAGTGTACATATAATCAATGTGAAAATTATCAAGACTTTATATTTTTTCTGAGCTAAGCCTCTAAAATCCAACGTGTATTTCATATTTTTTTCTTTTCCCCATTCCCCTACCCTCCTTTCAACCCCTCCTTCCCTCCGTGCATTTTACATTTTTAAATTTTTAAAAAATTTTATGGAGGCTGGGCATGGTGGCACACGCCTGTAATTCTAACCTTTGGGAGGCTGAGGCAGGAGGATCGTTGCAAGTTCGAGATTAGCCTGGGCTACAAAGTGAGCTCAAGTCCAGCCTGAACTGCATAGCTAGACCCTGTCTCAAAAAGACAAAAAAAAAATTATGAAAAGAAGTAAAACATTTTAAAGTTTTTGTTTTTTGGGACAGGGTCTTGCTATGTGGTTCAGGATAGTCTTGAACTTGGAGAAATCCTCCTGCCTCAGTTTCCCAGGTGCTGGAATTACAGGTGTGTGCCACCATGCTGGGCACATTTCACACTTCAAGGGCCCAGCAGGCACACAGTTGTGGCTATGACCCTGGACTGTGGAGCTTAGGCTACAGCAGGGGTCACAACACACAAGGTCATTGTCCTCCCACAGCTGACATTCCAGTGTGGTGAGAAATAATAAAAAATAAGCAAATACGCTGAGAGTTATTAATACACTGAGTCAGGCCTATGGACACATGCTTATAATCCAGCACTGGAACGGCTGGAGCAGGAGGATCTTGCATTTGAGGCCAGTCTGGACTACTTAGTGAGACCTTGGATAGCCCTTTCAAAAAACAAGAAACTGACCACAGAGCTGCTTTCCATAACCACAGAAAGCACTGCTGTACGGTCCTCCATTGCCACAATAGCGCTGAAGGATAAACTCCCACAATTCAGAGGTGACAGAACCCCTGGGTATTCTTGCAGGCCAACTGTAGCTGAGGCCTGCAGCATCTTGGTTCCAGGGGTCCCAGCCAGGAGCTACTAGTTGCTGCAGGGCAGGGGGTGGCTTTGCAGATGATGTTTGGGCCCTGCTTCAGCCAGTTGGGTGCTATCTGGGTGCTCCTACGCTGTGTGGCTTCTCTTCCTCCTGCAGGCCAGCTTGGCCTGCTTTCCTGGGTGGAGGCAGGGATCCAAGAGATGATGTGGATCCATAATGTTTCTGAAGGCAGAAGCTCAGAACTGACGTTACATCTGCTGCCTTCCCTTGGCTGGGCTAACTCACAGGGTCAACTTACATTCTGGGAGGTGTTTCAAAGTTACTTTGGAAAGGTATGGCCTGAGGATGGGATAGCTTTAGGCAGGTTTGTCTTTTTTTTTTGAGACAGGGGGTTGCTATGCAGTTCAGGCTGGTCTCAAACTCACAACGATCTTCCTGCCTGCCTCAGCCTTCCCAGTGCTGGGATTACAGGCATGCACTACCATGCTGAGCTTTTTTTTTTTTTTTTTTTTTTAGACAGGATCTTGCACTATATTTCAGGCTAGACTTAAACTACGTGGCCCAGGGTAACTTCAGAAATCCTCCTGCCTCAGCCTTCCCAGTGCTGGGATTACGGGCATGGGCCCCTGGGGAGAAGAGGGCCACAGGGGTGAGGACCCTGGGGAGAAGGCTGTTTTCTCAGGACAAAGATCAGGAAGTGCAACCTAGTAAAGGCTTTGAGGCTATAATTCATTCCCCAGAGAGTACTACCCTCTCTAGAGGACAGATTCCAATTATCCTGGAAAACAAGGTAATTGCCCGTCATCTTCTGGCTTTATAGAAACAAAAGGTACCTCATGAAGTACCCCCTCCCCACTGGGAAACCCTAACAATGCAGGGAGCCCACAGGTAGTTCCCAGCTATTGTTAACTTCAAGTCATTTTCTTTGCAAGATCCAGGTTTTTCCTACTTCAGGCTGGCCTCCAGCTCTGTAAGCCAAGTGATCCTCCTGCCTCAGCCTCCTGAGCCCTAGGACTACAGGTGCACACCTCCATGCTCAGCTTTAACACATATTTACTAAATTCCAACCATGTGCCAGGCACTCTTCTAGATGCTAAGGCTATTCCAGAAAACCAGAGGCAGTGCCCCTGTGGTCGTAGGGCAGGTAAACATGTAGCTTGAACGGGAGAGCTGACCTGCAGGGCAGGGTGGTACGCACCGAGGGCAAAAGTGCTTGGGACAGTGAGCTTACCTGCCAGGTTTAAAATAGGCAGAAGATGTGAAGATAACATTATGTAATACAGCATCCATCCAGTGCCAATTCCCTACTATGTTCTGTATAATTTTGTATTTTTGATATTGTTTATGGCTTATTCTGGTTCATATGTCTCCATTCTTTTGCCTTTAAAAAAAAAAAATAGGCAGAAGCCCTATGTGGTGGCGCACACCTGGCTGAGGCAGGAGGATTGTTGCGAGTTGGAGGCCCGCCTAGGCTGCAAAGTGAGCTCGAGGCCAGTCTGAACTGCATATGGAGACCCTGTCTCAAAAAAAAAAAAAAAAGGCAGAGTGCTCAGTGAAAACCTAAAAGAAATGAATCAGAGAAGTGAGTTGGGGAGGGGAAGTGACAGAGGCCTTCATGGGGACAAAAGGAGCTGGGACACAGACAGGGCCAGCAGACAGGAAGGGCTGTCCTCAGGCTTTGGAACAGAACCACACGGTACAGATAGGTGGATGGTTTACCATTTTCTTCTGCACCCTAGGCCCAGGAGAAAGGGTTTGCTACTAACACGGCAATTCCTGCATGCCATTCTGTGTGTGGTATTAGAAGACTCAGAGGGCTGAGTTAGCATCTCCAGTTCTGACACGCTCTAGAATGAGGGCACAGCCACATGGTGTCTGAGGAGATTTCTTTTTTGAGATAGGCTCTGCCATTGTAGTTCAAGATCCTCCTGCCTCAGCCTCCTGAGTGCTGAGATTACAGGTATACACTGCCAGGCCCAGTAGGATTTCCTCCTCAGGGAAAGCTGGTAATATTTGCCCTTCTTTAGGGTATCCAAGGTTACGAATTAGGTTCGGTGGTTATGACATTTACTGGGGAAGACAGCTGCCAGGAAATGGAGCCCTAGCAGAGACAACCAAGAAAACAACAGCAACATGACAAAAAGCTGCTGGCCCTGCAGCCCTTGCTGCAGCCCAGTTGGTGCATTCTGATCTTGTACCAGGGGCTGGGACCCCTGGGGTATCCTCCTGCCTTTGTCTCAGTGGACAGGACAGGGAAGGGTTAAGGTGTATGGCCTGCAGAGACAGGGGGTCTGAATCTACTCTGAGGGAAGGCAAAGATTAGCACAGCCCTTCCGAACCCTTCCACACTGAGCTTCCAGACTAAATGCACACTCATGGGCTGCTCCAGCCTACAGAGGCAGAAGTAGGAGGATGGATGTGAGTTCCAAGCCAGCCTGCGCTATGCAGCAATGTGTTTAAGCCCAGCCTGGACTACACAGTGAGGCCCTGTCTCAGAAAAATCAAAAGCAAACAACGAAAGGAATGTTTAATTCTCAAATGATGAACCCACCTCTTTATGCTAGACTGAAGAATGTCCACAAGCACTGATGGGCAGCTGATAGTTAAGAATCTGGATTCCCTCAGTCAAAGGGCTTGAGCAAGTGTCAGCCTTTCCCTTTCCTTCTAATGAGACAGCGGGGACAGGAGGCTGGGACACAAATGAAGCCACCCGAAGAGCTTAATATACAGACGGATATTGGGTTTTCTGAGTTAAATTTTCGCCACATATCCCAGGTCAGGCTCAAACGCACACCAATCCTCTTGCCTCAGCCTCCCAAATGCTGGGACCACACACATACCACCACACCTGGCTTTATTAACTTTTTTTGTGGAGCTGGGGATGGAACTCAGGGCCTCACACATGCTAGCTGAACTTTACCACCGAGCTATAACACTAACCCTCATTAGGTTCTGTTTCTTTCACACTACTAGAGATTGAACCCAGAACCTTCACTGAGTGTGGACCCCAAACTTTTTTTTTTTGAGACACAGTTTCTCTAAGTAGTCCAGGCTGGCCTCAAACTCACAGTAATCCTCCTGCCTCAGCCTCCCAAGTGCTGGGATTACAGGTGTGTGCCACTATGCCCAGCTCCAACCCTTTTAAAAATTTTTTTAGGGTTTTTTTGGTGAGCAAAGTCTTGATATTCCAGGTTGCCCTTGAACATAAAATATATAGCCCAGGCTTTTATTTTTGGAGATAGGGTCTTACTAAAATTGCTAAGCTCCCCAAGCTGGGCTCAAACTTGATATCCGCCTGCCTCAGCTTCCCACAGGGCTGGAATTACAGCCTGGTGCCAACACACACCACTCTAGGTTTTTAACACTTTTTTTTTCTACTTTATCCAAACCAAAATCTCTGAATCATTGCCAAATGCTGTTGGCATACTGTAAATCATTGTTTGTCCCAACTTTAAAGTGACCAGTTTATTTTTTTTTCTTGATGGGGAGAGGCTGTGCTAGGGCAGGTTCTGGTTTGTGGAATTGGGGTGGGAAAAGAGCTGTGTCCCCAGCAAGCTTCTGGCTTGGATTTAGCTGCAGAAGGAGGGTTTTGGGGGGGTGGTCACTCTTTGAGTAGAAGGAATGTGATACAACTAAATTCCACTACTTAACACAACCACCACATGAAAGTCCTTATAAGGGCTCCAAAGAAATTTCTTTCTGGTTTTTGAGGCAGGGTTTCAATGCGTACTTCAGGTTTGCTCCTACTTGAAATGATATCACAGGCCCGTGCCACCAGGCCCTTCCCAAAGACACCTTTTAGTTCACCATGCCACTTAAGCTTCCTGCAAGGTTCCAGCCAACCGTCTAGCACCTGCAATCCTTTGGTCTTGGGGTGTTCACAGCACTGGCCTACAGGAAAATCTTGCAATTCTCTCCACCTCTTCTGCTTTTTTGATCTTACCTTTTCCCTCTGACGATAATTACCCTTTAATTAGAACCCACCACCATGTCATCTAAATAATTATAGTAAGTGCAGTCCACACCTGTCAGGGATCTTTAAACAAAATGATAAACAAGATCCTAGGTTGATTTTTTAGAAAATAAAGATAAACTGATCCAAATAAACCAGTGGGAGACAGACTTATTTTATCTTTCTTTCCCACAAGGAAGAGTTGATTTATTTTGGAACAATTAAGAGAAAATACTCTCTTGCCTGTAATTCTAGTAATCAGGAGGCTAAGGCAGAAGGATCACTGCTAGTTTGAGGCCAGCCTGGAATACAAAGTGAGCTCAAGGCCAGCCTAAATTCCATAGTGAGACCCTGTCTCAAAAAGAAACCAGAGAGAGAGCGAGATTAAATTTTGTAATCAGTCATGGAAAAGCAATCAAACATGCTAAAATCCACCTTGAAGGCCTCAGAGTTTGTTTTTATTTTTTGAGCTTTTGGTGTTGGAGATCTCAGGACCTTTTTTTTCCTTTGGTATTGGGAATCGAACTCGCAACCTTGCACTTGCCAGGCGGGTGGTGTGCCTCTGAACTACACCCCTGGCCCTCAGGACTAGGGCTACAGCCCCAACCTGAACTATTTTTTTTTATTTAGTTTTCCCCACCATCCCCAGGGAGCTTGTTCTTTCTGGGTGCATGCAAAGCAAATTATCCAATTGTGGAAGAAGGGGCGGGATTTTCACTGAGAGCAATTAGTTGTTTTCTAATTTCCCAGGTGGGTCTCCATTAACTGCCTACTAAACATCAAGGCAGCGGCAGCCCCATGAATCACGCACCTCTCCTAGGGGAAACCGTGCTCCTCTTCAGAGCGCTGTTTTCCTACGGAAGCTTTGGAAAAACCAACCACCAACCAAATACTGGGAAAAGTGAGAACTTCACTTTCTTAATTAAGGTAGAGCATTGACGGGGGGGGGGGGGGGGGGGGGGGGGGGGGGGGGGGATGGGGACGCGGACGGGGAGTCTATAGCGAAAAGAAATCCCTTTTTCCTTCCATCACTCACCACCTCCCTGTGCTCCCCGTAGGCAATCCTCAGTTTATTTCTTTAAACTTTATTAGTATAGAAAATTTCAAAAGTAGACAGACTGCAACGATCGCTTCTGCACGCATCCCCGTTTCAGCCATGGAAACTATCCCGAGGTGCCTGGTGTGGCGGCGCACGCTTGTAATCCCAGCACTCGGGAGGCTGAGGCAGGAGGATCGCTGAGAGTTCGAGACCAGCCTGGGCAACAAAGTGAAAACAAGGCCAGCCTGAACTACATGCATAGCGAGACCCTGTCTCAAAAAAAAAAAACAAAAAACACAAAAAACCATCCTGGGGTTTAGAGTAAGCCCCTCATCTGGTTTGCTAGGCGTATTATAAAGTGAGTCGAAGACACTAGATCATTTTACCTGCGCACGCTTTAGTATTTCTTTAAAAAAAAAAAAACTTCGCATAGCCGTTAGGGCACCCGACACGGCTGCGGCGTGCGTGATTCTGGGGGTCGCCGTTCCCAGGCGGGGCGGGCGCGGGGTCCCAGGCCGCGGCTCCCAGAGCCGGCCCGGCTCCGCACGGCTTCGGTCTGAAGGCTCCCGCTCCGGGCGGCGGCCCCTAAGGCCCCGCGCAGCTGCACCAGCCACCGTCCCCAGACGCCGCCGGATCCCTAGAGGGGAAACGATTGACACAGCTGCGTGCACTGCGCCCCCGGGGACCCCAGCGGCACCTGCGTCTCCCGGTGGTGCCGGGGCGCGGGAACCGGCTCTGGAGCCAGAGCAGGCGAGGGTCGAAGCTTCGGCGGCTCCAGCCTTCCACTCTCTCTGTCGCGCGCGGGACTCGCAGCTCCGCGATCTCACGCGCCGTAACTACAACTCCCGTCATTCTCCATGGCCCGGCCAATGGCGGGCGACGCGTGCGGGGCCCGGCGCCTGCGCGGCGGTTTGAGTAAGCGGCCCCGCGATTGGCTGCGAGGTCGGGCGCCGCGCGGGGCCTGTGGGAAGCGGAGTGACGGAGCGAGCGGCTGTTGGAGGAAGGAGGTGGGGGCCGGGAGCGCAAATGGCGTTGAGATGGTTCAGGGCCCTGTTCAAACTCCAGCGCTGACCATTCACCGGCGGAAGCGGCGGCGCAGGAGGCGGCGGCGGCCCAGTGGGGGCACGTAGCGGGCTCGCCGGGTCCGGCGGTCAGGGAGGTCTAGGCCCGGCCCGGCGGTGCGCGCGGCGGGGAGGGAAGTTGCGGGTCCGCCGCTCCTCCCCCTCAGCCGGGCTTCATATTTACCGGAGCTGAGTCGCGGGCTGTGACGGTGGCGGAGCCCCTGGCCGGCCCTGTGCTCCCGCGCCCGCCCACCCGCGGGCCGAGGCCAGAGCTCCCGCCGGCGCCCAGGGTGAGTGAGGCGGGCGGCCGCTTAGGCCCGGGCGGCGGGCGGGCGGGGAGGCCGAGGCGGCGTTGGTGCCGGGGAAGTTGGGCCGGCAGCGACCTGGGAACTCTTACCTTCTTCCGTTCCCTTTACTCTTGAGTTCCTCCCGGGAGTCTGACCATTGCCCGACTTCCCACCCGACCCCGGTCCGGGACAGCGATTCCCCGCCCGGTCTCTCTTCCCATCGTCTCCGACCCTGGCCGCCTCCGAGGCCTCGCGTTGCCCCAGGGACACTCGGTGGCAGCGGCTTCCGGGGCGTCGGTAGCTACATCGCTGTCCGGGGCGGTGGGGGCGGGGAGGAGAAAAGTTGCGTGAACGTCCGGCGGAGGGGGCCGGCTCTCTGCCACCCGGGTGCGGGTTGCTGCAAGGATCGCGGTGCGGCTTCCACTTTCCTTGCTTCGTAGGGGCTCCCAAACCCTCTGGGGCGGAGAAGAAGCTCGGTTGGGAATGGGGTTAGTGTAAGTTTTTTTTTTTTTTTTAATCGCAGCGCACTTTTTTCGAAATGCGTCCAGGCTTTGGGCTGGAGTAAAAGCCCACAGACCTGAAACATTTAGTCGTCAGTCTTCTTTCCTCTTTGATGTTCGAAGCCTGAGCAAGATACGCCGTGTGAAGTAGACTTAAAATGTAATGTCAAGTATATCTGCACACTTAGTTTGGAATCTATACGTACTTTATATTTCTATAATGACATCGCAGTAGTTTTTTTGTTTTTAAAGGCATTTGATTATGGAGAATAGTCAAAAGTAGGAAATGTATAATCAACGCCTGTGTACTCGTGCTGCTTGGATCAGCACTTACCAGCCTAACCAAATTTATCATTTACACTTTTTCCAGTCCTTTCAAGCTGGAGAATCACTCGTTATTTCATCGGTGTTTCATTGTGATTTTGAAAGACAGGTTCTCATTTGAAAAGTTTTGTCACGCAGTAATTAACTTAGCATCAAATATTTATCTGCAGACTTTAAACTTTCAACAGTGAATGCTTTGTGGTGTTAGGACCAATTTGTTCAATGAGTTTTTCTGATGTTGGCCTAAAGGAGGTCAAGTCTAGATTTTTGGTTTGACCTTTAGTTGGCACTTTAGATGATTACCGTGTAAGTGTATCAAAACATTTCAGCATTTTGATGTATATGTAAATGTAGGTCTGCAGATCACAGCTTTACATACTTGAAGAAACGAAATGACTTTTGTTGTCTTGGTAACTACCCAAAATACTTCAGTTTTTAAAAAATTTAATAGAAGACAGTAAAACTTGTTAGTTTTATCGTCTGTAGTAGAAGGGGAAAGCAGTCTCTCTTAGGAAAGCGTTTTTCTTTGAGCACACAGATGTGTGTGATGACTAATTTATTATTTTGTCACATTAGAATTGGCTTCTTACCAACACTGCAAGGATCTTCTACTGAGTATATATTAAACTAAGTTGGAAAGCGATTCATTATAAGTTGCGTAAATAAAAGTTAATAAGGGGAAAAATGAAAAGTTCGTATCGAGACAGTTAAAAGTATTGGTCAGAGTAATTTTCAGTGTTGCAAGTTTTGAAGTGATGGAGATTTGTCAAGCCCCTAAGCATCTATTCACTTTTTTCTAGTAACAGTTGATGTATTGATGCCATAGAAAGGCAAAATGGCAAATTAGGTAAAAATTGATTATGCTTAAAAAAGTACTGTAATATTTTAAAAAATGTTTAACTCTTGATTTACTTCCATGGAAATTTTTTTGTCCTTGTCCCTGTTATTCAGATAAATCAGATTAATTGATTTTCATTTAAAAGTCAAAAGAGAAACATAAACAGGATGTGTTTCTATTTCTGTAATAATTCATGGAGCAGTGCAATGTGCTCAGGTTCTCCAGCTCCAGAAAATGTCACTCATCAAATGAGCACAGTGCTACAGGGACCAGCAAGATAGAACAAGGATGGTGTCTTGCATTTGGGGAGATGACCATCTAAAAAAATACTTTTAAAGTCACAGCCCAAAGTGATTTAGTCCAACAATCAGGATTTTCCAGTTTGGGTTAAAAGACGCAGGTATGTAAGAAAATAGCACCATTTTGTAGACCTTTTTTCTTCATATGATAAGTGCAGTGAGTCTCAAAGAACTAAATATAGTCAACTATTTGACATTTCTGCGATCCTGAAAAAAAAAAATAACATTTTGTGGGTAAGTTACTTTATTAGGGTAATTACTCTATTCAGATTACTTTTAAGGTAAAAATGGTGTTTGTGAGATAAGCAAGTTGATTCATTTGGAAACTTTAAAAAATGTTTCAGTGTACATTGGTTTTGTGGATATTATATTAGAAGTTGGCTATCACTGAGTTTTACTTTGAAGTCATTATTAATATTTATTCATTGTTAGGATCATGAGTGGACACATGTACAGTGAAAAATGAGGTCGTTTATCTCTATTTATTCTTTTATGGTACTAGGGGTTGAACCCAGGGCCTTTGCACTGAATTACATCCCCAGTCCTTTTTCCTTTTAGTTGCCCAGCCTGGCCTTGAACTTGTGATCCTTCTGCCTCAGCCTCCCAGAGTGCTGGGATTACAAGCCGGCACTGCCACACTTGGCTTATGTAACCATTTTCAAAGGTCTGTATGCTGAATGTTGAAAAGTCAAGGAGGGGAGAATTCATATGTGATGGTTAATACTTGTTAAGTATTTAGTGATTATGTATTTTCTTAAATTCTTTCCACAGGGAATATGAAACAGGTGTCAAAATGACATCCAGATTTGGGAAAACATACAGTAGGAAAGGAGGCAATGGCAGTTCAAAATTTGATGAAGTCTTTTCCAACAAACGGACCACCCTTAGCACAAAATGGGGAGAGACCACATTTATGGCTAAATTAGGGCAAAAGAGGCCCAATTTCAAACCAGATATCCAAGAAATTCCAAAGAAATCTAAAGTAGAAGAAGAAAATACTGGCGACCCTTTTGGGTTCGATAGTGATGATGAGTCTCTACCAGTGTCTTCTAAGAATTTAGCCCAGGGTAAGGGCTCTTCCTACTCAGAATCTAGTGACGCTGCTCCACAGGAAGAAGTCACTTCAGTACTTGAAGCTAACAGCAGAACTGGGCCCATGGTGGGGGAAGATGGCGTTGTGTCTGCTGCAAGCTCACCTTTGGAGGCTGCTCTGCCTGGGAAAGAGAAGGCCACAGACAGACTCCTGGAAGATGAGATGAGCAGAAGTGGCTGTGCTAAATTAATGGCTACGGGTAAGTTTGCACTTGCTTCATGACGAGCCAAGAGAGCTTTTTGTAAGCCATTGTGTAAATGATTTCAATTGGAAAATATTATATCACTTGGGTTTGCTTTCTGCATTTATGATTAGTGGAGACTGTTGACAGTTTTGTATAAGAATTCAGAAATTTGAGCCAGGGATTTAGCTCAGTGGCATGGTGCCTGCCTGCAAGTGTGGGGTCCTGAGTTTGATTCTTGGTCCATCCCCAAAAAAGGATTTCAGAAATTGAAAAAATCAGAGACTGAAATTTTAATTAAGCAACTTGGGTATTATTGTTTCTAGACTTAGTGCTCAAGGTATATTTGAGAACAGTCTTTCATAAATCCCTGAGCCCAGTTCCAGTAAGAAACAAGTTTCTGTTGTGTTAGGACTACCTATGTCTCATTTCTGTCACTGTAGAGCAGTCATGGCGAATCCTTTAGGGACAAGTGCCCAAACTGCCCAAAAGCCACGTATTTAACAGTGTCAACAGTGCCATTAAACCTGAATACTGGTTTAGAAAAAAAATTCATACAATAACATTTTTTGTTTTAAAAACAACATGAGTGCCGTATATTCGTCAGCACTGCTCTAGAGAACTTCAGTGGTTCCTGGAAATGACAGTGAAGGTTAGTTGGGAATGCTAGAGTTCTAAAACTAGTTAGAAAGATTAAGGAGATATTGAGTAGAGACATGGAAGAATCAAGCTTTATTGCAAATTGAGATTAGTTTGGAGTCTGAGGGCGGGTGGTGACTTGTATTAATAGACTTCAATTTGCAAAACAGTATTTGCTAAATGTTCTTCGTCAATATGACTTCTAGTGTAGTTTGGTAAGTGTCTTGTCAGTTATGCCGTAATGGGCTTGTGTGAAAGATGTGGGCTTACAGTACATGATAAAGGGGCAGCTAACTGAAGGCATGGAGTGCTGAGGAGTAGGTTGGGGTACAGAGAACGTAAGCATCCGCATAGCATTGGCTAATGGGTGAGCAGCCATTCTAGTTGTTCTGGACTTTTTGGCGAAGATTAGTAAGGCTAGAAGGCTATATAGATCTCATATTTTGAAAGGAAGTAAAGACAAAACTTCCCTTTGCTGAATTCACAGCAGGAATGAGTTTGGAGCTTGATATAAGGAACATGCGCCTCGCAGAGTGGACTGAAACGGCTGAGGTTTTTTTTTTTTTCACCCTTTTCTCTCCCCCTTGCTTGAGAGGGTGAGCCAGCTGTTACTGTCATTCTCTTGATCCTGTGGGCTAATTCTGATTAGGCTGTGCTTACTGCTTTGCCCAGATTGCTCCTGAAGCATTATTTATAAGTTAAACCAAGGTTAACTTTTCATTAGAAACCACGATAAAATCTTTCCTAGTCGGCTCCTAAAAATGGAATATCATCAGAGAACTTCTGAGCTAACTTGAATTTTAACTCTGCTCTCTGCATTTCCAAGATAAGACTCAAAGAGGTTAAGTGACAGATTCGGTATTTTCAGCGTGTTTTTGAGCCCTGTCTCTGGCTGGCCTTGTGCTGGGCTCTGGGAATGCTGTTACAGTTGATCAATGCGGCATTCTTGCTGCCATTCCTGACTCTTGGCAGGTAGTTAATCTGCGCTGTGGGACAGGTAGGCAGGAGCCAGGAGAGCTGAGCTGGCCGTGTAATGTGGGTGGTGGAGGACGGGCACCATTGGCAGCCTGAGCCCTTGGTGGCTGAGGGTACTGATAGGGAGGAATGTTTAGGTAAAGGGAACAGGGACATGGTGCTTAAATAGTTACAGGCAGCAGGTGCTTCCAAAGCTTTGCTGATGAAACTCCTTCATCTTTCCAAACTGCTGTTGGGAGATGGGAGTTGTGGTGAGGCCCTTCTGTAGAGTGCAGGGACAGCTTCCCACTTTGATATAGTGGAGCTGTATGTAGTTCAGTACTGAGCCTGAGGGCTGACTATGAATCCACACACCATTCTCATGGATTTGTGAGGAGAAAGTGTAGACTGAAATACAGATAAATACAAGTTCCAGAGTATCTTGTCCCTCTTCCTCCTCCAGAGGTGCCCTTACTGGGAAGGGAATGGTGCAGCACTGGGAATATTTCTTCTTTTTTCATCTCTTCTCCCTTGGTTGTCCAGAGAGTGCCAGCTATCCTGGCAGCTCTCTGGAGAATAAGAAGCAAGCTTTAAGGAACTACTTTTAGTTTTCAAGGTTGTCTTATTCTGTCTGAAATGTGTGCAAGTCAGTTCTTTTTTTTAATCTTATAAACCATTTATAAGTGCATATATATGTAAGTTGCCCACCTTTATTATATATAGTAAAAGTGTGTATATAAATAATATATACCTGCATATATAAGTTATATGTATATCCTGTGTTTATATATATAAATAATATATATATTTATATGGCATTGGAGATTGAGTGCTTCCAATCCCCTTTGCACTGAGTTGCAACTCCAGCCTCCCTTTTTGAGATAGGTTCTTGATAAGTTGTCCCAGCTGGGCTCAAACTTGGAACGCTTCTGTCTCAGTACAGCTGGCTGGCTTTGTATTTTACAATCTTTTCTTTGCCTCTTCCCTCTCTAAACCTCTAGCATTTCTTTTGTCTCAAGATTCTTCTTGCTTATCTGTCACATTGTCATTGCCTTCACCCTCAGAAAGCCTTGTCATTTTAGGAACAATATGTTAAGTTAGGAATATTATATTAAGTTCCTTCTGCTGTGTTAAGTTTAGGAACCTGCCTGTAAGGGGTTTTTTTGGTCCTTTTGAGACAGGGTCTCGTTATGGCAGTCCAGGTTGGCCTTGAGCTCACTTCGTAGTCCAAGCTGGTCTTGAACTCGTAATGATCCTCCTACCTCAGACTCCCAAGTATTGGGATTACAGGCATGTGCCAACATGCCTGGCCTTTCTAAGCTTTTGATGAAAAAGTTTTATAAACCTCAAGTGGTTCCTAATTGTTTTTTCAATTAGAGACCCTTCTAGAAGATGTTAGTTACAGACTTTCTCTAGATAAAAGCAATTGTATATATATTTTGGGCTTAGAAATCTCATCAGTCTTCAGCAGGTCATGTTCAGGGTCAGGCATTTTACTTAAGAACATATTAGAAATTGTATCAGTGACCTACTCAGAGTACAGGGACAGTCCATGGTGTCTTTTATGGGAGACAGATTTTTTTTTGGTAGAGTTCTAGCATAGGTGAAAGGCTTATTCAAGCGTAGAATTATTTTGTTCTTTTTACTGGCATTGGATTTTTAAGTGCTCTTTTTCTGTAGGGGAATTTTTTTTTTTTAACTAAACCATTTTAGGTCTTTTTCAGGTTTTGTTTTCCCCTTTTCCTTATTTTTATTTCTTAAAATTAATTAATTGTCTTTTTTTGAGACAGGGTCTCGCTGTGCAGTTGAGGCTGACCTTGAGCTCACTTTGTAGCCCAGGCTGGTCTCGAACTTGCATCGATGCTCCTGCCTCATCCTTTGGAGTGCTGGGGTTATAGGCGTGTGCCACCATGCCTGGCCTGTTTTTCTTTTTAGAGCATTTGGATTTTATAAAGCATTAGGCTTTATTGTTGCACTTTAATGCATGCAGATGACATTGTCACACCCACCCCTATGGCACACTGGTAAAGCTCATTTGGAGAGGAGACTGAGGGAAGGAGCATCATGGTTGCCACTTGGCAAACATTCTCGGAGGGTAAGAGAACCAGTGGCAAGAGGAGGAGAGAGAGGGCCTGCTGATGGCTGACACCTAATTTAAACAACGAGAAGAAAACAGTTACAGTAACTTTCAGATAACTGTGGAAATAGAGTAATAGTAAAAGAACCCTGTGTACATCAGCAGTCATCAGGCTAGGGCCAGCCTCATTTGTCTATTCTGTATGTCAGCCACTCTTATCTGTCTCCTGTCCTTTTTTTTTTTAAATCACTTGCCCTTTACTCACATGTGATGATGGGTTTTTTTACCCCCAGTGTTGGGAATTGATCCCAGGGGCTTTGTATTCCCAGCCCATTTTACTTTTTTGAGGCGGGGTCTTCCTAAGTTGCTCAAGCTCACAACTTGAACTTGAGATCCTCCTGCCTCAGCCTCTTGAGCCTTGGGATTACAGGAATGTGCCACAATTCCCAGCCCCCTTGGGTTATTTTAAAGCAAATTCAGGTGTATCTATAATTTAAAAACAAAACATTCTGATTGTAGTTGCTTTTAAAGCTAGTGAGTTATTGGCCAGGTGTACCACTTAACAGTTAGTGTTAGCAGGAGCTGAAATTCACTGTTGTAGGAGATCCCTGGGTGTTCTTTAAAATTTGGGGTCTAGGGCTATGTGCATTAGAGATAAAAGAAGGCTTCTCTTGCCTTTTATGGCTGGCTACTTCCCTTCTTTGCCTTTGTGAGCCTGGACTCTAGAATGAAGTGTGCAAAGACTTACATTTCTGCTTGGCACACTTTTCCTAAGCCAGCCAGCTGGGACTCAGTCTACATATCCTGCCAAATATTGAGATAACTATGGCATAGGCGCTTAATTTGCATGACTAGTTTTGTAGCCAGTAATTTTTTTCCATTTACTTAAAACTATACTGAGTACTGTATTTGTGTAAGTTAGAGGGATGATATTGTCAAGAAATTACGAATTTTGATTTTAGAACTAAAGATGGTTTTAGGAAGGGAAATGAATGTTTCTATTTCTGAAAGTTTTAAGTAGGCCAGCAACTTGTGACCTGAGAAGAGATTGTTATCTGCCTTTTGGATAAAGTGAGGATAAATTAATGAGGATTATTTTTTAAATTCTGAAAGTATAGTACTAAATCAGCAAGAGTTACTTGCCTTTAGATTGTGAGTGCATTTGTCTTTTTTTTTTTTTTTTTTTGAATTTTGAGACAGGATCTTGCTATGTAGTTCAGGCTGGCTTTGAACTCACTATGTAGCCCAGGCTGGCCTCAAACTTGATATGATACTCCTGCCTCAGCCTCCTGAGTATGAGGATTATAGGTATGCCCTACCATGCCTGGCTGTGAGTACATTTCTTGCATAGTCATACCTAAAATCCACTTCTTTTTAAGAAACACAGATAAGAAACACGATTTTCTCAGTTCCCTCTTTGTGCTAAGCCTTGTTTTTAAGACAGGGTCTCACTATGTAGCCCAAGCTGGCCTGAAACTCACTGTGATCCTCCTCCCTCAGGCTTTAAAGAATGCAGGAATCACATGCCTGAGTTGTGGTAGGTTTTTTAGGTATCAGTTGGTCATTCATCACAACTGTGTAGGCAGGCTTTATTCCCGCTGTATAGACAGTGTACATCTTTGGGAGGTTGGATAATGAACTAAATGGAAGAGCTGTGAAACATCCAAAGTGGTATTTTTATACAGTGCTGCTGTATTTTTAAAGGATTGAACTTAATTTTGTCACATTTAAAGCCATGTAATTAAAACAACAGTCTCTGTAAGATCAATTTTATCTTAGTGCAGAAAAACAACTTTGACAAGAGCAAATAATGAATTCTTTACTGTCTTTGTTTAAATAATTTTCTTTTTAAGAATATGGCTAAACTTTTTAATATTTATTGAATAGGCTGAGAGTGGTAGCACATTCCTATAATCCTAGCCCATGGGACGCTGAGGCAGGAGGATTGTTGGAAGCTTGAGATCAGCCTGGGCTACAAAGTGAGCTGAAGGACAGCCTGAACTGCACAGCGAGACCCTATCTCAAAAAAAAAAGACCCACCCTTCAATTTACTGAATGAAACAGACCTGATTTATTTATTTATTTATTTATTTATTTATTTGCTTGCTTGCTTGCTTGCTTGCTTGCTTGCTTGCTTGCATGGGTGGTAGATCCCAGGGCCCTTTGTACTCTTGATAAGCACTCTGCCCGAGCTTTATCCCCCAGCCTTTTACATTTTGAGACACTCTCACTGAGTTGCCCATGCTGGCCTCAAGTTCCTCCTGGCCCAGCTTCCCTGATGGCTGAGATTACAGGTGTACACCATCATACTTAGCTTTAAAGCTGGGGTTATTTTAACAAATAATAAATGTCTTCTGTTTCAGAGAATTTTGTGTGTTGTATGTAAATGGAATTCAAAACATGGAACTTGTGAAAGAAACACTGCAGTTTTACATAAATTCAGTTTATTTTAAAGGAAAACTTGGTTGTAAAAGATTTCTGAGCAAAAGGAAAATCATCTCTTAAGATTTGTGCATAACAAAAAGTGTGGGAGTTTACTAATAAGTTTCTTCTCAGCTTCTGGTTGAACACCAGCCCTGGGCTAATAGATGGAAACTGTAAACATAGTCTCTGCCCTTCAGGAATGGAGCTGTCCTCATCTGCTGTCAGCTGCTTAGAACCCACAACACATCTGGATGATACTTCTTTTCAAAGCATTGTTTCCGTATGTATTCTGTACTTCTAGAGCCAGATAATTGGTGAAGTTTTCTGATCCAGCCCTTTAGGAAGGGCTCCTAAACTTTTCCAGATCCTTTAAAGCTGACAGGAGACGCATTTGTTCAGGGAAGGTCTGGGGGTACTTTCTTTTTTGTAGGGTACTGGGAATTGAAACTCAGGACCTTGTGCTTCCCTGGCAGGTGCTTATGCCACTGAACTATATTCCCCAGCCCTTTTCTTTCCAACCATCCACCTATGATTTTAGTGTCTTGTTGAATGCTGTCAATTCTGGCAAAACATGGGGTGCTGTGGGGGTGTGTGATGGGCTTGTTGGCCTTGTCTGCAGGTGGGTTGTGAAGGCAAGGTTGACATTTAACCTGAGAAATGTTAGTGTCTAAGGAAGGCTAAAAGCAGAGCTTGGTGACCCTGGAAATGAGGACAAAGCTGACATCAAGAGTGATTCCTAAGTGTGGAATGGGAGCATCTGAGCAGACAGTGTCATTTACTGAGATGGGACATTTGGGGGAAAGTTAAGGGTTCTGCTTTTGCATATATTGGTTTGAGATGCTTGTGAGATGGTGTTGAAGAGGCATATCTGTTGGGATAGAGCTTAGGTAAGTCTTGATTGGGGGTGATAAAACATATGGGTGAATATTTCAGCTATTTGAAAATATTAGATGAAGTCATGAAGGAGAGTGTAAGGGGAAACATACTAGGACCAAGCTGGGAAGAGTTTTCAGTATTTCATGGATGAAGGAAATAAGCTAAAAAAGGAAATTAAGAAAGAGCAGCTGCACCACTGAAGAGAAGTCTGGCAGGTGATCTTTTCCAGAAGTAAGTGGAAAGATGTTTCACGAAAGGATCAGCTGAATTGGATTGCTGCAGCCTGGTTGGAGTGTTCTGAGGAGGGATAGGATGGGAATGGCCGGTGCACATTATTTGCTAAAGGTGGTTTATTTATTTATTTATTTTTATGGTGCTGGGAATTGAATTCAGGACCTTGTGCTTGCCAGGCAGACGTTTGTTTTGCTGAGCTATATCCCAGGCCCTGCTTAAAGGTGTTTGAAGGGAGGAGAACAGGGCAGCTGCAGGGACACTGGGTTCTTGGAGGTTTAATGCATGGGAGAGCCTATGAAGCATTTAACCCATAGCATGGGCAGAGGAGTCCTGGGCACTTGGTGCTGCATTTCCTGGACAGAAGGGGTGGCAGCTGAGAGGGGGGACTCTCTGCGAGGGTAGAGAATAAGACAGTAGTAACAGAGCTAGCTAGGTTTTGCTTTGTTTCTCAAAGTACAGAAGAGGTTATTTCTGAGCGAGAGAAAGACAAGTTAATTTGGGGCTTAGAAGAAGAGGAAACAGCTTAAACAAATGGAACCTAAAGTAGTAAAGTGAACTGTCTGGAGAGAAAGGAGGATTTCTGATTTTTTTTTTTTTTTTTTTTTTTTTTTGGCGGTACTGGGGATCGAACTCAGGACCCTGCACTTGCTAGGCAGGCGCTTATTCCACTGAGCTATATCCCCAGCACCGAAAGGAGGATTTCTGGACAGTATAGACTTTAGATAAAGTTGGGAACCCTAAAAGTTCATGGTCACTGGTGTACTTTTTAGGGGAAGTAGGCCTTATTGTCTGGAGTGTGCACAGAATATAGAATACTGGGCAGGGTAGTGAGCACTATCCTGGATTGGCATTTTGTCCAGCAGAATATGTTGTGAAGGTTCAGAAGCAAGGGAATTGACGATACTGCCCAGATGGGGACTGAGATAACAGACTGGAATTTAAACTGTTCAGTGCCTAGATGGGACTGATGGACAGGAGGGGAAGAAGAGGGCAGGACACCAAGTCTTGCTCAGTAAATGTTGAGAACAGGAGAATCAGAGAAGGAGGGGTGATTGGTAGGTTGTGATTAAAAGGTTACCTGATTTTAATGTTTAAGAGAAGCATTTTAAGACGTTACAAGTTCCTGAGTGAAATTATGAGACATGGCAGCTGAGACAGGAGGGAAAAGATAGTTAATGGGGAGAGAAGGTTAAAGAACTGGGAGAAAGGCCAGAGGGATGGAATCAGGTGGGATATATTATAAATTTGGTGTAAAATCCCTATATGAGAAATGAGAGTATATTTAAGATCAGAGGGTACCTAGCTAGGTGGCACAAGCCTGAGATGAAGGTGCTTGTAGAATAGGGTGGAGAAGTGGTGGTTCTGGAAAGCCAGTATCCCGTGAGCCCAACTTCCCTGCTCTGTGGGTCTTAGGGAGGGCTACAAGAAATCAGGCCTCAGCCAGTGGTCAGCAGGGCAAAGGAGTGGTCAAGATGAGCTCCGAGTGTGTGGGGGACTGGATTAGGAGGTGGGAAGGAAGTGTATATATAGACAGCATAAGCATTGCAGTACTGGAGAGGAATTGACAGGCTGTGTTTATATTTTGGATCTTGACCTAGAGAGAGTCACAATGGCTTTAGCACCACATTTTCCTGAATCAGTAGTTACCAGCTTTCTTCATTTACACACACCTTCCATGTTTTAAAGAATTTTATATACCCACTTTTATACAGTGTTTCCCTTTTTCTTTTAACTTCTACATCTTCCCTTAGTCCAGGTTTCAGCTGGGAACTGACAGCAACCCAAATGTATGACAGACCCTTTTCTTTTTATGTGTTATTTACAGAGATGTGGGCGGGATGTAGGGAATTGCCATGGATGGGGCCCCTTTCTTAGTGGTAGTGAAGCTGTTAGTACTCAGGCCCAAAGCTACCAGGGTTACCCAAGCCCTGCAGGTGAGGCCATCTGAAGAGGAAAGGTATCATTTGCTGGTCCTGGAGGACCAAAATATGGTAACAGAACTATTTTTAGAACCCAGGGGAAGCCAGAGGGGAGGAAGTCTTTTCTTATCCTTTTCTTTATCTTCTTTTCTTCCCTCCCTCCATCTCTCCCTGCTTCTGGACCTCTTTCCTTCCTTTTGGCATTATTATGGTTTCATTATGTTTGTTGCCCAGGCAGGCTTCAAACTCCTGGGCTCATGAAGTCCTCCTGTCTTACCTCCCAAGGAGGTGGGACTACAGGAGCATATCACCATGCCCAACTAGGAAATCTGGAGATATACATCAGCTCCCTGGGCTGCTGGCAGAGTAGAAAGTGGACCTGAAAGGTATGCAGTGCAGTGCCTAAGAGCAGCTTGTATGCTGTTGAGAATGTCTGCAGTATGTTATCACTGTGCCACTATCCAGGTACAGAGGATTTTCATCACTTTCAAAAGTTTCCACCTGGGTGTGGTGGTATATGCCTGTAATCCCAGCATTGGGAAGGCTGAGGCAGGAGGATCACTGTATGTTTGAGGCCATCCTGGGCTCTTTAGGGAGTTCAAGGCGAGCCTGAATTGCATATCAAGACCCTATCTCAAAAAGAAAGTTTCTTAGAGCTGGGGATGTAGCTTAGTGGTAGCTCATGCACCCAGCATGTTAGAGGCCCAAGGTCCCAGCCCCAGAACCCCCGCATCCTTTATGTTTTTTTGTTTTTTTTTTATGCTCAGTTCTTTCTCCTTCCTCCAGCCACTAACACCTGACCTGTTTTCTGTCCATATAATTTTGCCTTTCCAAAATGTTACAGTGTAATTGGGTGTAATTGGGACCATACAGTGTGTGTGTGGCCTTTTCAGTCTGTCTGCTTTCATTGAATGTTTCAAGAGTGCCACATGGTTCTGCATGTATGAGTACTCTGTCTTTCTGGCTGAGTAGTACTGCATTGTGTCTGTACCCCAGTGTACTTGCCTGTTGGACATTGGGCTTGTTTCTAGTTTTTGGCAGTTAGAAATGCAGGTGCTAGAGCTGGGCATGGTAGCTTACTCTTCTAATCCCGGCACTTGGGAGGATGAGGCAAGAGGATTATTGAGGCCAGCCTGGACTATTCAGTGAGACCCTGTCTCAGAAGTGAATCCAGGTACCTTAAGCATTCACATTAAGGTTTTAGTGTAGACTTATGCCTTTTGAGTTAATAATTTTTTTTTTTTTTTTTTTTTTTGAGACAGAGTTTCACTGTGCAGTCCAGGCTGGCCTTGAGCTCACTTTGTAGCTCAGGCTGGTCTTGAACTCGCAACAATCCTCCTGCCTCAGCCTCCTGAGTGCTGGGATTATAGGCATGCGCCACCACACCTGGCTTGAGTTAATATTGAGGTGGGGGATTTGCTGGTCCTGAAAATATTTATCTTAAATTTAAATGTTTGCAAATGATGTAATTTCCTGTAAATACTGATACTTTAAAACTAACTTGTGGTTGGCATAGTGGCATACACCTGTAAAGTCATCTCTTGGTGATTGAGCCAGGATTATTTCAAGTTCAAGGCAGCCTGGGCAATTTGGCAAGACCTCTCAAAATAAAACTAAAAAAGGTTTTAGTTTCACATATTCTTGGGTGAACCCAGTACCCTTGGATTCAACTCCCAGTGCTGTTAAAAACAACTAGTAGCATGCAGTTTAGGAATAGCAGTGCCCTCTTACTTTATGGGGATGTGTTCCTAGATTCCCAGGGCTTGTCTGAAACCTTGTAGCACCAAACCCTGAAACGTAGCACCAAACCCCGTACGTACTGTTTCATTTCTGTTTTTATTGTGCATGTTTATTTTTTGTCTTTTAAAGACAGGGTTTCACTTTGCAGTTCAGGCTGGCTTTGAACTCACTTTGTAGCCCAGGCTTACCTTGAATTGGCAAGGATCCTCCTGCCTCAGCCTCGTAAGTGCTGGGATTATAGGTGTGCCCCACCACACCCACAATATGCATTTATGATCAAGTTACCACAGTAAGATAGTAACAACGGTAATACAGTAGAACAATGAGAACAAGGAACTGTAAGGAAAGTTGGGTGACCAGCCTGGCCTGTGGTGGTGAGATGATTGAAGCCTTACCGGAGCGGCAGCAGGGTTGACCAGGAGCATGGTGCAGAAAGTCCAAGGGGAGTGAGAGGTGGTGCCCATGCGCAGTTAGGTGGACCTGGCAAAGGTCGCTTCACATCCTGTGGGAATGCAGATGATTTCATCAGGCCATGTTATAGAACCTGATTTAACACACATTGTTTATTTGGAATCTTTCAATTAGTGTTTTTGGATAGTGAGCAACTGACAATGTGGAAAGTAAGAAATGGGTAAAGGGACTACTGTAACCTAGTGATTTTTTTTTTTTTTTTTTTTTGTCTTTTTGAGAGAGGGTCTCGCTATGCAGTTGAGGTTGGCATTGAGCTCACTTTGTAGCCTAGGCTGGTCTCGAATGCGCAACGATCCTCCTGCCTTAGCCTCCCGAGTGCTGGGATTACAGACATGCGCCACCACTCCTGGCTTGTTTTGTTTTTGTTTTATTTGAGAGAGCATCATAGTTCAGGCTGGCCTCAATTCAAATCCTCCTGCTTTAGCCTTCCAAGTGCTAGGATTATATGCACATACCACCGTGCCCAGTTTCAGCTTCATAGAGACCTTTTCTTTTCTTTCCTTCTCTTTTGTCTCTCTTCTTTTTTCAGTATGCGTTTTTTTGAGATAGTCTCACAGTATAGTTTCGGACTAATGGTGATCCTCCTGCCTCAGCCTCCCCTGTACTGAGATTACAGATATGTACCACCACACCTGGCTTTCGTCTTCCTCTTCTGTGTGTGTGTGTGTGTGTGTGTGTTACTTTTTTGATGTGGAGGATTGAACCAAGGGGTTTGCTTATACAAGTCTAGTGTTCTATTGAGCTGCACTCTCAGTCTTTTTAAAATTGGAAACAGGGCTTGCTGCATTGCCTGGGTGGAGCTCAGACTTTGAACTCACCTGCCCCCAAAGTGCTGGGCATGCAGGTGTGTACCCCCATACTCAACAGAAATGTGGTACCTTTGTAAGGTTGATTTATCAAGAGTTACACTCTTACTGATGGATAGTACCTTTCAGATTTGTGTTTGTGTGTGTGAATATCATTACTAAAAATTGGCAAATAAGAATAGTTCTGTTGTAGTAGTTCCTGTTATGTGTGCTTTTATATGCCATAGATCATAAGATAGCATTAATTGTATTTAATAATGAATCCATTTAATTAGGTCTTCCCTATTTTTTGGAAAGTAATTGTTAGAAATCTCCCAAATGCTCCTAAGTGAAGTAAATCAGACCCACATGTGTAAACACTGTATTGTCTTCCTAGTGTAAGAACCTGAAAGAGTAAATAAAATCTGAAAGGTACAATAGATACTGTGAAAGGGAAAGAAACTGCTTGATAGGAAAGAACAACTGTGTGTGTAGTTAAGATGATTGTACTACTAATTTCTATTGGTTTATTGAAGGGAACAGTTAATGTTTAATTGTTTGATCAATCTTGCATACCTATATCTGGTAATCTGAGCAACTGCTTTGAAGATAACAACATGTGATAATACAACAACCTTTTTTTTTTTGGTCTTTTTTTTTTTTTTTTTTTGGCGGTACTGGGGATCGAACTGAGGACCCTGCACTTGCTAGGCAGGCGCTTATTCCACTGAGCTATATCCCCAGCCCCAATGGTCTTTTTTTGAGACAGAGGCTTGCTGTACAGTTCAGGTTGGTCTTGAGCTCACTTTGTAGTCTAGGCTGGCTTCGAACTTACAGTGATCCTCCTATCCTTGTGAGTTCAAGACTAGCCTGAAGTGCATAGTATGACCCTGTCTCGAAAAGACAAAAAAAAAAAGCCACAGTGATCCTCCTGCCTCAACCTCCTGAGGTCTGGGATTACAGGTATGCATCACCACACCTGGCTTAATTTCCTACCTTGATTTGAAATTGTGTTAGTTTTTTTTTTAATTGTTTTTGTTCTTTTATTAAAATTTAAAAAAATCTCCCAAATGCAAAGGTCTTATTACTCAGCCATGAGTTGATTCCATTATGAAGCACAGAAGGCAATAATTTATCACATTACCTCCTCATAAAGCCATGCTAGAATTGGAGGCATGTATGAGATGTGATTGAATAATATAGTGAATTTCTATAGTACTGCTATTTAATCCCCCTCCAAATACTCCCTCTGACTTCGAACACTTGGTATCCCATTGTTTGTGCCATTTTTCTTTTTTTTTTTTGTTTGTTTTTTTTGTTTGTTTTTTGCGGTACTGGGGATCGAACTCAGGACCCTGCGCTTGCTAGGCAAGCGCTTATTCCACTGAGCTATATCCCCAGCCCTGTGCCATTTTTCTGAAGCAATTCTGGAAGTAGTTTTTTCTGACTGTCGTTAGTGTGCTGTGGTGACTGCCTTGAAGTCATGAGTGGATTCAAAATGTTGAGCTTTCGTGGTCATGATTGAGTTCAGGGAAAAGCTGGAAATTACACAGTGCTAGGACCAGTGAACAAGGTGGACTTAGTAGCCTGCTCTTCTGTTGACTGGCACTCGGCAGCAGCCTTAGCCATGTATATTTTTTAATTGAAATTTTAATATTTATTGTTTATAGAAAAGCGTCAATATATTTTTTTTTTGGCCTGTAATGTACTTTATTTTTATTTATTTATTTATTTATTTATTTTTTGCGTCAATATTTTCAACTTTGACTTTTTTGGTCTACTAGATCTAAAAAAGAACATCACAAATAAATTCTCAGATGAACTACAATGAAACTACTAATACCACTTCACAGAAAAAATAATCTTTGATTATTATACCTAACGCAGTCTGCACACATGACAGCAGCATTTTGTATACACATGCATTGCTTACACTGTGCTGTCTTCCTGGCCTTTTTTGTAGGATATAATTTATAAGTGACATCTCAGTAGTCTTGCCTTTTTTTTTTTCTCATGTCTTTGAGAGAGGGTCTTGCTGTGGTCTTGAACTTGCAGTGATCCTCCTGCCTTAGCCTCCCAGGAGTGCTGGGATTGATTATAGGCGTGCCCCACCATGCCCAGTAGTCTTGCTCTTTTGTCAGGAGGTTCTTACTATATTAATATAGTGTGTAGTTAACAGGAATGTAAAATATCAATAAAATAAAATACTAGAATCTCTTTTTTTGAGATAGGCTTTCACTGTGTTGTTTAGGCTGGCCTTGAACTTGCTTTGTAGCCCAGGCAGGCCTCCTACCTCAGCCCCGAGTGCTGAGACTACAGGTGTGAGGCACCACACCCAGCTTAAATACTTTTTTTTTTTTTTTTTTTTTGCCTTTGGTACCAGGAATCAAACTCAGGACCCTGTGCTTGCCAGGCAGTAACTGTGCCGCTGAGCTATATATGGCCCTAAATTCTTTCTGTGTATTGTGCATTCATAATAACAGCAACATTTTAACATTAGCTGAGTAAATTGCTTATAAAACCTAAAAGATAACATCAGAAATAAATTCCTATATGAACCACAATGAAAAACCAATGGAACTCTGCCACACAAATTTTTGAGCTTTGCATCAACTGACATTCACCATATTTTTGATTACAGTTCTAAAGACAGGAAAGAGGACTTCAAAACTGCTTCACAAAGTGACAAGAACAATGGGTTAAGTGTTCAAAGTGAGGAGGAGGATTTTTGAGGGAGATTAATTGCAGTGTGTCTTTTACTGTGATACATTTTTAAAATGTAAGCATTTTACCATATATTTCAGTCATCCCTTGTGCTACGGTAGTGGGATTAGGGTATGTGAAAGTGCCTGCCTCACTTCCCTTTCCTCTTCCCCTCACCCATCCTGTCCCCTGTCCCCTCTCCCCTCCTTTTTTTCCCACCTCTCCCTTCCTTCTTGTCTTTCCTTCCTTTATTTGAGACAAGGGTCTTGCTGTGTAGTTCAGGTTGGCCTCGAACTCAGAGCAGTCCTCCTGCCTCAGCCTCCCAGAGTGCTGGGATTAAAGGAATGCACCACCACCCCTGGCTTGTGCCTTTATTTATAATGTGGGAGGAGTGATTGATTGTTCCCAAGTCTGTTGGCAAATCGGGTTTTGGGCTGTAGAAGAGTGAAGGTTGGGAATTTAGAAACGAATTTCCTTAAAATTGTGCTTGTGTATGTTTTGAAAGGTCCTTGTGTTCCTCTGAGTATAAGTGTGTTTGGTTTGAAGGGATAATTGCTACCTAGAAGGGAGGGAGGCCTAAGGTGTACTGGTGTAGCTGTTGCTGGGATATAGCCTGTCTTCCCTGCTCTACAGGGAGGGTAGGTAGGTCAGAGATAAGCAGCTTTGGCCTCGGTTTAAGCGTAAGCTGTTGCCAGTCCAGCTGTGTTTTTTTTTTTAATTAATTAATTTATTATTATTATTATTTTTTTTATGTGTATGGTGCTGGGGATTGAACTCAGGGCCTTGTGCATGTGAGGTAAGAGCTCTACCACCGAGCCACATCCTGAGCCCCCGATCAGCTGTGTTGATATAGGATGGGGGCGGTTATATTAAGCTTGTCTGCTCCTAGCTAAGTGAAACTTCTGGGTTTTTTTGTTTGTTTGTTTTTGTCTTCTTGAGACAGGGTCTTGCTATGCAGTTTAGGCTGGCCTTGAGCCCACTTTGTTGCCCAGGCTGGTCTCAAACTTGCATCCTCCTATTGCTGCCTCCCTCCTACCTCCTCTGCCTGACTGCTGGTATTTATTACAGGTGTGCCCCACCACACTCGGCGCCTTTTACATCTTTAAAATTGGTCCACCAAGGAAGATGTGCCATGTCTCAAGCGGCTTTTTAGGGGCCTGTGATCAGTGTCTGCATTTATTGACAGTGAAAAGTCCTCTGCCCTTCCCTGAAGCTAAGGCTGTGAATGATTTTTTTTCCTTTTGGGGAAGGGCACTAGGTGTTGAACTCATGGGCCTTGGGCATATTAAATTACACTACCACTAAGAAATAGCTCAATTTGTGAATATATATATAGATTTACTGTGCCTTTAGTATATGTGCTGCTGAAGCAAGCAGTGTACCTGCCTTTTAGCAGCTCCATAGTTTTCCGTTGTGTAGATGTGCCATATTTTAAACTAGTATTTGGATATTTTGGCTGTTTCTGATCTTTTGCTGTTAGTAACTGTCTTAGTCACTTTCCCATTCCTGAAACAAAATACCCAACACCCACAACTAAAAGGAGGAGAGGTTTATTTTGGCTCCTGGTTTTAGAGTGTGCTGGACTGGCTCCAAGGCAGAAATGGTGTGGTGGAAGGGCCTAGGGGAAGAAATCTGCTCACCCTACAGCAGTCAGGAAGCAGAGGAAAAGGAAGAACCAGGGAAAAGAATACATGTTTCCAGGCCTCTCCAACCAGTCCTCACTTGCTAACAGCATGTTCAGCTATTGCAGTAAGTCCACTGATGATCTAGGCACTTTCCTAAAGGCCTCTCTCTGCTGGACATGGTGGTGCAGACTTCCTACAAAAGCCAAAAAAAGGCCCTGCTGCTGAATATGTTAGTTTGGGATATGTTCTAGACCTAAGCTATTAACAAGAAAATGCTATGTTAAACATCTTTCTACATACGTTGTTGAGCATCATGTCACATGTCTCAATATAGAGGTAGCAGTTGTTTTTAGAGGTAGCATTGATGGTCAGGTGTGATACACACCTATAATCCCAGCATTAGGAGGCCTTTTGGGAGGCTGAGGCAGGAGGATAGCTGGGAGTTCGAGGCCACCTTGGGCTATATGTAGTGTGTTCAGGACCAGCCTGAACTACATAGCGAAACCCTGTTTCAAACCCCCCCACTCCCCCAAAAAAAGTAGCATTGAAAGGACATTTTATTAACTTCACGACCTGGTACAAAATACCTGATACACAACTTACATGTGAAGCTTACTTTGGCTTAGGATTTCAGAGTGTCCGATCCCAGGGCAGCTTGCTGCGAGGCAGGAACATCGCAGTGGAGTTGGAGCTACGTGGTGAGGCAGAGTTAGTGGTAGGTAGGAAGCAGAGCAGGGGATGAGTGCCAGAGATAATTGCTTACCATTTTTGTGCTTTAAGATACCTAAGATACTTAATATATAACCTTGGCAGTTTATTTATTTATCTTTTGAAACGGATTCTACCCTGTGAAGTTCAGGCTGACTTAAACTCACTGTGTAACCCAGGCTGGCCTTGAATTTGGGATGATCCTCCTCCCTCAACCTTGGTGTTTTATATATTTTAGATTTAGAACAGACAATTTGTATACAAGGTGGAATTTAAAAGTCTGAAAAAGAATCTTCCTTTTTCCCTTATTCCTCTTGTTATTCCCATCTGCTGAGGGCATTTATATATCTCCATAGTAGGACCGTTCTCCTTCCTCTTAGCAGCTACTTTCCAGTTTTGTGCCTAGATGATAATTACTTCTTTATTGGTTGGTGTTTGTATTGTTCATACAAGCAAGAAAACCAGGAAACAGTGTAGTAGTAGGATTCCTTGTTACGTGGGTTATTTCATATTCTCAGGAAGTTACTCGTAAATGTTTTTAAGTGAAACAGTTGACTTCAGGGATAAAGTCCATTTCTTCAAAATGTACATTTTGAATTTGAAACAGTTCAATCAAATTACTCATTGTAGCATGATTGTTATACTGAGATATGCTTCAACAGAATTATAGTTTTATTTATTTTTATTGGTCTACAATGTTTCTTTATATGAACACAACAGAGTACTTGTTCTTTATTTCCCCTTATGTGGTTCTGGGCATTGAACGCAGGGCTTTGTGCATGGTAGGCAGTCACTCTACCCAAAACTGCACCTGGCCCCTTGCCTGTACTTACAATGGATGGTTTGGTTTTAGTCACTGGGAATGATGTTACTGTGAGTGTTATGGGTGTTATGTTGAGCCATGTGAAATTGCTAATATTTGACCATTTAAAAATGTAAGTTTCTGGGCTGGGTGTGGTGGTGCATGCCAGTAATCCCAGCACTCAGGAGGCTGAGGCAGGAGGATCGTTGCAACTTTGAGACCAAAGTGAGCTCAAGGCTACTTTGGCTTGAACTGCATAGCGAGACCCAATTTCAAAAAAAAAAAGGAATTTCATGTGGCTCAATGGAATGTTTATGGTATGTACTTCAATTGCTGGGTCCTAAGGTAAGGGTTGTGTTTCGCTTATGTGGATGATGCCAGAGAGGTCAAGTTACTACTCCTATTATTTGAAGTTGCAGTGTTTTCTTTACACTAGCTGGCCTTGTGAGTCTTTTATTTTGACACTTCTTGGTGACTGTGTTGTGGTGTGATGTTATGATTTGAATTTTATCTCCCTAATTACTGATGAGTATAAGCTCATCTCATGGGGCCTATAGTTCTGGTTGGCCAGCCAGCCTGTCTGTCTCTCTGTCTTGTAGTTCAAGGGATTAAACCTAGGGGTATCATAGGTATCGTCATACTGAGATACCTCCCTATCCATTTTATTTTTACTTTTTTTACCCACTTTGAGACAGGATCTCCCCAAGTCTCTCTAAGTTGCCCAGGCTGGGCTTTGGAGCACAGTTCTTCTGCATCAGCCTTCCATAGTGCTGGCGTTACAGGCACAGGCCACTGCACTTAGCTTGGCCAGTTTCTTGATTGCTTTTCTGTTGGACAGTTGGCATTACTGAGTTGTAGATATTTTAATACATAGTCTCCATTTCTCCAGTCTCATTTGTCTGATCCTTTGTTTTAAATTTAATTTTTTTGCAGTATTGTAGATCAAATCCAGGAACTCAATTGCTTGTTTTCATAAATAGTGAAAAAAAATTTCTTTTTGAGAGTGTCTTCCTAATTTAGGATGTCTTTAAACTCACTATTTTTTATTTTTTTATGAAAATATGTATTTAAGCTCACTACTTAGCCCAGGCTGGCCTTGAGCTCATGGTGATCTTCCTGCCTTAGCCTCTTGAATGCTGAGATTGCAGGTGTGCCCCACCACCTCTGGCATTTTTGTTTTAAAAAATGTTAAGAAGGTGTAATTTTGAGCAAATTTCTTTCATGATTAATGTTTTTTGTATCTTGTATAAGAAATCCTTCCCTGCCTGAGTCTTGACAGTATTCCTGTGTTGTGAAAGTTTCACATTTTCATCTTTAGATTTCTAATTGATGTGCATTTGTGTGAGAGCTCTTTTTAAGTTAAAGGAGGACTTGGCCCTTTTACTTTCTGTATTATGAATTGCTGTTGTAGTCTCTGTAATGTTACGCATTTATATAATGTTTTGCTATTCTTAAATTTTATATTTTATGTAGATGATTATGAATTTTGTGTCTGAGAAAGGATTTCCCCATTGGAATGTGTTCTTTCAATTCCCTTTGTTTTGTAATATATATTTCCATTTTCCATTTAAGTCTGAATTGTCTAGAATATTTTTCATGTTTGAGGTATAGAACCAACTCTGGCTTTTCCCTTTATTGAATATTCTGTCTTTTCTGTAAAGATAAGGAATCCCACAGCCAGCATATACTGATTTCCTGTGTAATTTCAGGTTTCAGGTAGTCTTCATTATGCTAAACTCTAAATGTTACCAGTATATAAAAGACTGAATACTAATCTAGTGATGCTAAAAACTCCAGTAAAAGGCGTAAGTGTGTAGTTATAGTGATGTGAGGCTGTCTTTGCCGAGAGCAGTCTGTCATCTGGTCTTTACTTTAGCTTGAGTAGAACAGTAGACCCTAGAAAGTGGTTCTGGGTTCCTGCCATGAAGCTGTAGTACATAGGACAGAAGAAAAATATTGATAAACTTGTATTATGAAATCTGAAAAAATAGTTATTACAGATATATTTTGTTTTTTGGCAAAGTTGTGATAGTGGTCATAACAGTGATAGTGGACCTTTAAGAGCTTTCACTGACAACATGAGCTGCAGCATGCATGCTGTAGGTTCCTGTCACTGCTTAATAAGCTGCAAAATAGCCTTAACTACATCACTTCAATCTATTTAGCCTGCCCTTGAGGCAGAATTTGGGTTTTTTTTTTGTTCATTTGTTTGTTTTCGTTCTTTGGGGGGAGGTGGGTACTGGAGATTGATCCCACAGTCTCATGCATTGTTAATCAGGGAGCTACTGTACTCTACTGCTGAACTACATCCACAGTGCCCTTTTAAAAAAATTGCTAGGCCAGCTGTACTGGTACACGCCTATAATTCTAGGAAGATCGACATGAGTTGGAGGCCAGCCTGGGCTACATAGTGAGTTCAAGGCAAACCTGAACTACATAGTGAGACCCTGTCTCAGAAAGAAAAAGAAAGAAAAAAGGAAAAAAGTTGCTGTTTTCTTTTCTTGAAATAAGTTGCTAAATTGCGTAGGCTAACCTTGAGTTTGGGGATCCTCCTGCTTCAGTCTCTTGAGTAGCTGGAATTATAGATAGGATCTATCACACCTGGCAAAGCAGATTTATTTTAGAATGTATCTTATTTCTTTGTCTCTTTTCTCCATTTCTCTTTTTTTTTTCCTCTATATACTTGATGTTTTGAAATGTTCAGTGGGTTTGACAGGAAAGTTGGGGTACTTGAAGGGAGGAGGGCAGTTAAACATAGTTGTGGTTCTATATTTAAAGTTAGCTATAGTTCTTTGAGTCTTTTTTTTTTTTTTTTTTTTTTTTGAGACAGTTTTGCTATGCAGCTTAAGCTGGCCTTGTGAACTCACTTTGTAGCCCAGGCTGGCCTCGAACTCCAGTCTTCCTGCCTCAGCCTCCCAAGTGTTGGGATTACAGGCATGTACCACCACGCTTGGGCTCCAAAGTTAGCTATAGTTCCCTTCTAAAAGTATAGTTAAGAATTTTTATTGGAAAGTTAAATGATAAAGGACCAGAGAAAACAATACATTGCTGGGTGTGGTGCACACATTTATAATCCCAGTACTCATGAGGCTGAGGCTAGAGAAGTGCAGTGAGTTTGAGGCCAGCCTGGGTTACATAATGAGACCCTGTCTCAAAAAAAAAAAGTATTAATATAAATACATATTAAAATATTGAATACTTGGACAGCTTTTCTTGCCTAGAATGCTACAAAATTACCTATTTAGCATGTTTCAGAAGTTAAAGTATATAATGTACTTTGATAATAGTTGACTTACAGGATTGTTTATGCTACATAGTTGAATATGTGGATAGATTGCTAATGAAACAGCTCTTTTAGCAAGAATATTTTCTTACAGATTTCATGCTTCATATTTGTAACAGATTTCGAGGTCACCTTGCAACAGAAGTCAGACTCTTAAACTTCTATCACCTGAAAGGCAGCCTCTTGATAAGACTACTTACAGTTGACATGTACAAACACAATGCACACCTTTTTTTTAGCGCTAATGAGGGTAATAAAGCTTCAAGTAGTGATTTTTTTTCTGTTTTTGGAGAGGCATTGGTTAGGTTTATTAAACAGATTAAAGAAGTATACATTCTGAAGGTGGTGTGGGCTTTCCTGTGGGGAGACATTTAAAGTAGTAAATTCTTTTTTGATTTTTGAGATAGGAACTCACTCTGTAACCCATGCTGGCCTTGAATTCATTGTGATCCTCCTGCCTTAGCCTTTCTACTGCCAGAATTAAAAGCACATGCCACCATGCCTGGCTGAAGTAGTAATTTTAGCTGGGACTGGCTGTAATCCCAGCACTTGGGAGGCCGAGGCAGGTGCATTGCGTGAGTGCAAGGCCAGCTTGGACTCCATAGTGTCGAGTTCAAGGGCAGCCTGAACTATGTACTGGACTCAGATTTAAAAAAAAATAAAAATTCAAACTGGATAAAATGAGTATGCTTTTAATTTTTTTTTGAGCTCAGGATGCTTATTACATAAACCAGAAATAGCCTAAATAAATTTTGTGGTGTTGACAGTGGACTGCTTTGCAGCTATAAAAGTGATGTAGGTTAACAGTTAAACTATTATGTGGATGAGCATACCAAGCACTCACTGATCCTTTCCAGAGGGATTATTTCCAATAGTACCTATGATAATTTCAAAGTAGAGTAGGGTAATGGTGCCCTGTGAACAGACAGGAAGTTTTGACACTCCAGGAGAAGTTGGTCCTCTGGCCCACAGAGCTGTCATGGCCAGCGCAGTACAGGGCAGCAGCCCCTGCTGCATGCCTACAAACACAAGGCTATTACTCTTCAGGTTTGAGTTTAGCCTTGGGTTTGCTCAGAACTCTTTTAAGGTATCAAATCTCAGTGTTGGCTTTTAATTCTTAGATTTTCAGTATCTTATCGTTGGTGGTTCTGACATGTAAGGAAACTATAATTACTTGCCTTTAGCTGGGAAATACAGAAGAGTTAAACAGGTATTTACTATTCATAAATTAGATGTCTTTTAATGGTAAGTAAATACAGATCTCAGCCTGTCAAGTACACTTGACCCTCTTGGGTAGCATTGAAGGTTGCACTGTGCAATTGATCCTGTAAAAATCCCTAGATCTTGCTGTATGGACTAGAGTTGCTTCAAACCAAGGTGATCCTTCATCCTCCCATGAATGCTGAGATTATAGGCATGTGCTAACCTGCCTAGCTAAAAATTAATTTTATCATTTAGTATAGAATAAACATTTTGCCACTGTTTTTCTAATAAGTGCTGAGAAAACTACTCCCAATTTGAGTCATATTTCCATCTCATTTAGAAAAGTAAAAAAGTTTCTGAAAATTAAAAGGAAACAAAAAATAAATCTTTCAAGTATAAAATGAATTGGCAGTTTAAGATTTACTACTGCCTGATTTGGATACATAGACAGCATAAATTCCTTGATGTTATGTGGCTTTTAGGATTAGAGGAAAGGAAATAGAGAAACCCAGTCATGTAGACAGGTTTCTAGACAGAGCTCGTATGTCTATGGGCAGCTCTACCCAACATACATACAAATACTGCTGGAATACTTTCATTTCTTGTGTTAAACTGGTTTTTAAGTTCTACTAAATAATTTTTTTTGACTTAAGTATCTTTATTTGAAAAGCCCCTAATGTCCTAGTGGAGGTTTGTCTTAAGTCATGTACCTGTCATTCTGGATTGATTCAGTTGCTTAGCAGTGCTGAAATCTGAGTTTAGAGTAACAGTAGTAAGGAGCTTTGGTGCCTTGAGGACAGGTTACTAGAAGACATCAGAGTGTGTATACAGCAAAGGCAGGAGGGGAGGTGTCTGGTATATAATAAGCATTAATTTCTCCATAAGTTAAAAGTATTGCATTTATTTCAAGATTATCTGATTGTGCATTATCAGTCATGTCTTTGCTTGTGGCCTGTATATTGATGACACGTCTTTAATCCTTTAACTCTGTATTTTTATAGATACAGTGGAGAATTTCAGTGAAGAACATGAAAAAAATAGTCATCATTTTCACAGAAATACTGATGACAGTACTAAGAAAGCTAGTGCAGAAACCATACTGGCTCCTGGATACAAAACCGATGAAATCAAGGAAACAAACGATACTTGGAACTCCCAGTTTGGGAAGCAGTCAGAGTCTCCATCTGAAATATCTCCAGTCAAGGGGTCTGTAAGGACTGGTTTGTATGAATGGGATAATGATTTTGAAGATATCAGATCAGAAGATGATATTTTACCTTTGGATAGTGACCCTCTTTTGGAGATGAAGGATGAGGATCTAAAGACTCGGTTGGAAACCCTAGATGAAGCCATTGAAGAGGACGTGGTGCAGAGTGTTCTTAGGCCCAGCAACTGTCGGACGTACTGTAGGGCCAACAGAGCAAAGGCCTCCCATGGAGCGGCTAGTTTTGATAAGCTAATGGACTGCACCAGTCAGGCCTTAGCCAAGGCAAACAGTGAGTCGAGTAAAGATGGCCTGAATCAGGCAAAGAAGGGCGGTGTCACCTGTGGGACCAGTCTTCGAGGGACGGTTGGCCGGACTAGAGATTATACTGTGTTGCACCCATCATGCTTGTCAGTCTGTAATGTCACCATCCAGGACACTATGGAGCGAAGCATGGATGAGTTCACTGCGTCTACTCCTGCAGATCTGGGAGAAGCTGGCCGCCTCAGAAAGAAGGCCGACATCGCAACTTCTAAGACCACTACTAGATTCCGGCCAAGTAATGTTAAATCCAAAAAGGATGTTAAACTTGAATTTTTTGGTTTTGAAGATCATGATGAGGCAGGAGGTGATGAAGGAGGTTCTGGAAGTTCTAATTACAAAATTAAGTATTTTGGTTTTGATGATCTCAGTGAAAGTGAAGATGATGATGATGATGATTGTCAAGTGGAAAGAAAGGCCACCAAAAAACGAACTAAAACAGCTCCATCACCCTCCTTGCAGCCTCCTCCAGAAAGCAATGATAATTCCCAGGACAGTCAGTCTAGTGCTAGTAATGCAGGTAAGATTTTCAGATGTACATACAAAATAAGAAAATGTGATTTTCAGGTGCATATCAGCATCTATTTAGTTTAATAGACACTCAGTTTTACTTTATTATGTTTATTTTCAATAGAAGTGTGTGTTTAGAAGTACAAGTTACCTTACCCAAAGGCACAGCATTTTGAATATTAAATTGAGTTGTGAGGAACCTGTGTGTATGGGGCAAGAATACCAAACATCTTGGTGTTTTGACTTCGGAAAACCATATGTAGTAGAGACATAAGGGTACGTTTTGGACATTTACAATTGTGCTGATAACAGATGGTTTTAATGAGTAAAATTAATTAAAAACTTGCAGTTGGCTCAAAACTAATGAACATTGAAAACATTCTCAAATTCTCTCAAGCTGCTTTAATAAAATTGAAAAATGTAGGTAAGTATTCTCTTACCAGTAAAGATTGAATTTGTCTCTGAAGGTCACAGGCCTAGTCTTACAGGTCGTCTAGGAGTTCAGTCTCTCCACTGTGAGAGACAAGCAAAAGAAATAATTAGTTCTGCTGTAATTAAGTCATTCACAGACAAGGGCTTTGTGAAGTGGGTTGACTGTTGAGTGGAAAAGTAGGAACAAACACTGGGATTCAGGGACTCTTAGCTAAGTAAAGTTTTCCTGGATTGGTTTAATTGTTAAATATAGATTTTGTCCTGTTAGGGTTGTAGAAGAAGTATCATCTGAATTCAAGTTCTGATGTTCTTGGATACAGATGCTCTCGGAGTCTGTCATACTTGACACTATCTACTGTTGTGCTCTGTCTGGCTCAGCAATAGTTTTGCTGGCTACATTAAGTGTTTGTTTTTTTTTTTAATTAAAAAAATTTTATTGGTGATAGGGATTGAGCCTAGGGCCTTGTGCATGTGCAGCACGTGCTGGGCCACTGAGCTGCCCTCCCAACCCCAGACAGGATTCTTTACACAGGAGTAGACTCTACAGGCTCACAACTTGCTGTGATGTTAAATAAACAAATAAATAAAGCCAATAAGTAGTTTTGGCAGACTTCACCATCTGCTGTCTTAGATGCCTTGTGCAGAACCAAAGCTTGCCGTGGCCTTTCTGGACAGATGCTTATGGTCTGTTAGGTAATATGTACAGTGCCTGAGCTCCTGACCTGTTGCAGCTTACTTTGCTAGTCTGAATCACTCACAGGTTAACCTTATATGCAGTTAAAATCTGTAACTGAGATTTACACCCTGGGGGTAATAAAACTTCTCAAATGTTACAATGTGAAATCAGGTCTTGAAGTGAAGCACAGCGGGCAGTCCAAGATTGGTTTCCTGCACTGGGGAAAAAATATTAGACTTGAGGAAATTTGACATTGATACGGAGTAATATGTGAAAATTAGAGATTATTTGTTATATCAGAATTGGAAATTTGAGGGTTTTTTTTGTCTTTTTGAGACAGGATCTCATTATGCAATTCAGGCTGTCCTTGAGTTCACTTTGTATCCCAGGCTGGTTTCGAACTCGCAACCATCCTCCTGCCTCAGCCTCCTGAGTGCTGGGATTACAGGTGTGCACCATCACGCCTGGCAGAAATTTGAGTCTTTATAATGTATAAAACAGTAAACATTTTAACAAGTTGGAATAGAGAAATATCTTCCTTTTTTTGTTTTGTTCAGGTTAGAAAAAAATAACCATTTGGGAAGTACTCTTACTGTTAGTGTTGTGTGATCATTGAACTATGCTATACTGGGTTTCTTTATATATTTTGCTAACTAAAGTTATCCTTTTGGATTTTTAAGTGAGGCCTTTTTGTGTATGTAAGCAGATATTCTTTGAAAACCAAGATTTAATGAACCTAAAGTCTATAAAAATGTTAAAAGTAGACCACCTGATTTTTTTTGTGTGTATACTATACTGCACCAGTCTTAGTATCTATAGGTGTCCACAGTTACATCACTTGTGAAGCTTGCAATTTATTTTGGAAGATACTTAATTTTGCCATTAACATGAAGTTGGACTAAAAGCACACACACACAGCCAAGTTTGTGAAGTGGGGAGTGAGAAGGCTTGGAGTATTGTGCCATCTATGGTGCTTTTATTCCTATTTTCTTCTTGTATGTGGTGGGGCAGGGGTGAGGTGGAGAGCTTCCTAGGTTGTCTGGTAAATAATTTGAAATACTAGGAAGCTAGCTAGTTTTGATTGCCATTTCAGAAAACTTGGATTTTACAGAGGAGTTGCCTGGTGTGCCTGAAAGTGTGAAGAAGCCCACAAGTAAACAAGGAGATAAATCAAAGGAAAACACCAGAAAGATTTTTAGTGGCCCCAAACGGGTAAGTAAAACACTAGTCCATGGTTTTGATTGTTCTTTTATTATTGGAGGGCCAACTCTTACCTTTTTTTTTTTTTTTGTTACTGGGAATTGAACTCAGGACCTTGTGCTTGTCAGGCAGGTGCTATACTACTGAGCTACGTCCCCAGTCCCAAACTCTTCCTTTTTGATGGTGCCAACCATCATAGCAAATGTCTTCCAGAGAACATAAGAAAGCTATTTTAAAAACACAGTTACCAGGTTTTAAATTGTGATGTATAATAATAGAGATGTAACAGTACTTACTACTTAACTGTTCTCAAATATACAGGTCAGTGGTATTAAATACTCTCACAATGTTGTGTAGTTACAGCTATTATCAGTACCTAAAACTTTTTCATTTTTCCCCCCAAAAATTCTGTACCAATGAAATATTTATTCCCCTTTGCACCTCACCCCACTCAGTTGAGAAATAATTGTGTTTTCTAAATACTTCGTACAAATGGAGTCATATTTGTGCTTTTGGATCTGGTTTATTTTATGAAGCATGTTTCTACGTCCATGCAGTATAAGTCCAAGCAAAATTTTATTCCTATATTTATGACTGAATAATGTTCCAGTCTGTCTGTCTGTTTCTTTCACACACATACACGCTTCCCATATTATGTTGATCTCGTTGTGAATAATGCTGCTATGAAACTTGCTGTCTAGTTGCAGATGCTCAGTAATGGAGTTACATCCTGATAAGCCTGTTGTCAGGTGAAAATATGGTTAACTTGAAAATGCGCTTAATGTACTAACGCTACTGAACGTCGAACCTGGCCACAGGCACCTTTGTCGTGTTGGCTGTTTCCCCAGCGGTCACATGGCTGGACAGGAGGTGTATAGTTTCTGCTGCTACCCATCCTCACAAGATAGCATTGTACCACACATTGCTAGCTCCAGACAAGAGGAAACTTAACTGTAGGTGCAGTTTCTACTGAATCCCTGATGTTTTCACACCAACCTAAAGTTGAAGAATTGTAAATCAGAAAATTGTAAATCTGTCTATGTGTCTGAATGTATACCTGGGAGTAGAATTTGCTGCATCATGTTGTCTGTAACTGTTTTCCACTGCAGCTCTACCAGTTCACATTTCCATCAGAAACGGTGCATGTGTACGTGTGCCCATTTTCTCTGTGTCTTTCCAGTGCTTATTCGTTGATAATAGCTATCTTAGTGGGTGTGAAATAGTATTTGTTGTGGTGGGTACCCATTTTCCTAATGACTACAGATGTTGGACATCTTTTCGTGTGTTTCTTAAGCAAATATGTATGTGTGTGTGCATGCGTGTATGTGAACATACACACACACACACACACACACACACACACACACACTTCTTTTTGGGACAGGGTCTTGCTACATATAGTTCAGGCTGGCCTTGAACTCATGATGTAGCTCAGGCTGGCCTTGAACTCACAGCAGTTCTTCCTCAGCCGCCTTACTGCTGACATTATAGGCATGAGTTCCCGTTTCTGGTTGCATTTGTGTATCTTTGGGCAATTGTCTTTTCAAGTTCTTTGTCCATTTTTTTGTGGGGGATGGTCTTTTTTTGAGACAGGGTCTCGCTATGCAGTTCAGGCTGGCCTTGAGTTCATTTTTTAGCCCAGGCTGGCCTCAAACTGCAATGATCCTCCTGCCTCAGCCTCCCAAGTGCTGGGATTACAGGTGTGCACCACCATGCCTGCCCTTTGTCCATTGGGTTGTTTTTGTTATTGAACTGAAGGAGTTCCTTTGCAAATACTTTCTCCCATTTTGTAGTGTTGCTTCACTTTATTTTCTTTGTTTGATGTAAAATTTTTAAAAAGTTTGGGGAAGTCCAGTTCTTTTGTTACCTGTGCATTTGGTGTCAGACCTAAGAAATCATCTGAATGTATCTTTTTCTCTTTTTGTCTAAAAGTTTTACAGTTTTAGTTCTCGTGTTTAGATTTTTAATACATTTTCAGCTAATTTTCCATGTATGGTATAAAGATAGGGTTTAGTTTCATTTTTATGTAAGTTATTTCATATGCTCCAGTATAGGTATTACTTGACTTTGCCTTTTTTGAAATAACTTATGTCTTTCCTTAAATAGCTTATTAAATGGTTTTGTTATTAAAAGTTGCAGTTGAAAACTGTCAGTTCTGGCCAGGCATGGTGGCACATACTTATAATCCCGGTACTTGGGAGGCTGAGGCAGGAGGATCATTGCGAGTTTGAGGCTAGTCTGGGCTATGTTGTGAGTTCAAGGCTGCTAAACTACAAAGCAAGACCCTGTTCAGAAAAAAAATGTTGTGAGTACCCTTTATTTTTCTTTTTTTTTTTTTTTTTTTTGGCGGTATTGGGGATTGAACTCAGGACCCTGCGCTTGCTAGGCAGGCGCTTATTCCACTGAGCTATATCCCCAGCTCCAGTACCCTTTATTTTTACAGGTTGAATTGCTTTTTTTTTTCTTTTTAGACAGGGTCTCGCTATACAGTTGAGGCTGGTTTTGAGCTCACTTTGTATCCCAGGCTGAGGCTGGTCTCGAACTTGCAATGATCCTCCTGCCTCAGCCTCGTGAGTGGTAGGTTTATAGGTGTGCGCCACCATGCCTGGCAGATTGAATTACTTTTAAACAACTAGAATATGAATGTTTCTAGTTATTATGGTTTGTTTGTGGGGAGGTTGGTTTTTGAAACAGGAGCAGCTCACTGTAGCTCTGGCTTTGAACTCACTATGTAGTCTTAACTCAGTGATCCTCCTGCCTTAGCCTCCCTAGTGTTGGCATTATAGGTGTGTGCCACCACAACCAGTCTTGGCTTTCTTTTACCCATGCTAGGCTAGGAATCTTTCACAGCAAATGTGTTTATAATTCACTTAAAATAATAAGCCCACTGCATATTAATATAAATTTTTGTGCTAATAATTTTCAAATAAAAAAATTATAAAATATAATAGCATTCTTTTTTGTTGTTGTTGTTTGGTACTGGAAATTGAACTCAGGACCTTCCACTTTCCAGGCAGATGCTGTGCCGCTGAGCTATATCACTGGCCCTATAGTAACATTCTTTTGTACCTTTATTTTTGCATATTTCTTTAAAGGTTGACTTAAAATATTTCCATACCCTTTTCTGCATTTAGTATGTCTTATTTGCTGTATGGGTTGAAATTAAGAAAATCCAACCAGACAAAATATGCAGCTGTATTTGAGATACCCTTGTCATGTGACTCTGGAAATTCTTCAGTGCTACAGCAAAACTCAACAAGTGGGAGTTGTAACTTAGAATCTAAAACCATGCCAGTGGGCCTTTCATGCTGTTAAAATCTGTTAATGGTCTATTACTGGCACTTGCTTTGTATTGTAATACATTGGTCATTTCGAAAATACTGGTTTGATTGAGTTATACAACTCTTTCAAATGGTGAAACATTTTAATATACAGTATCAAGTATTCACATTAATATTATTGCCAGAGTCATCCAAAATTTTTTTTAAGTACTGGGAAACTGTCACATTCACAGGGTAGATACTTGTTCTCCAGAATTTTACCTTGTGCCAGAAAAGTTCAAGTTTTCTCTTTGGCACCAAGTACTTTAAGCTATAGTCTCACATGTTCCTTTCAATAAATTGTCTAGTAGGTGCCCAGTCTGAATAAGTGTAGTTTGTCAGTTCAGTGACAGTGTCGCACAAAGATGCTAGTTCAGAGTAACTTAGGGTGTGCTTCTCTTCCATAATACAACCCCACCTGTGGGATGCAGCAGAGCAATTGATATTTTTTTGTTTTTTGGTACCGGGAATCAAACTCATGCCCTTGTGCTTACCAGGTAGGCACCATGCCACTGGGGTATACCACTGAGCTATACCCTAGCCCAGTTCATATTGTTTTGTTTTGTAGTACTGGAGTGTGGACCCAGGGCAGCTGTCCCACTGCACTACATCCCAACCCTTTGTATTTGTTGATTTATTTTGAGCCATTTTCTCTGAATTTCCCAGGCTGCCCTCAAATAGTGACCTTCTTCATCAGCCTCTAGAGTAGCTGGGATCATAGTCAGCCACCACCACACTGGCTGAGTACTAATGTTTCACATGTACTTGTTTTTTCATACAGAATGTCAGTATATTCAGGCATTCAAGATTTAATAAAATAATTCTTACTCCTCCTTGAAGGTCTTTAAGTGAAACTTTGTGTGTGTGTGTGTGTGTGTGTGTGTGTGTGTGTGTGTGAAACATATTTTTTAAGTATGTGGTATGTGGCAGTAAGAATGTGACCATGAGTGGTTTGGAGGCCCTACCTTGACATAAGCAGTTCTGCCACAGTACTTTTAGTGTGCCCTGAAAAGTGTCAACACCATGAGGAGGGCAGAGTGCAAGTTTCTGTACTAGGGAAAATGCATTTGACCTTTAGACATCCTAGAAGAGTTTCATGTGTATACAGAGGACTGTTCTTTGTAAACTGCTAGTTGATAGTATTCTGCTTTATTCTCTCTGCTTCCAGCTTTTGACAGGGAAAAAGTTCACATACAGAGAAAATATGAAAGAGCACTATAATGAGTACCCACCCACATTTCTCTGCCTAACTTGATTTACAGGTAGCATGTTGCCATACTTCCCCGCATGTTATCTCTTCCCTCACACATTATCTCTTCCCTCTCCCTCTTCTTTTTATGTATGGTATCTTATTTGAAAGTAATAGGTGGCATGCATTTCTTAAGGGGGAATAAAAGTCTCATACCTGACTGTGGTTTTGTGGTTACAGCACTTAAAGGAAAATTAATAGCAAGTTTTTTGATGATCTGATCCCTAGTTGATCTTGTTTTCCTCAACTGTCTTCCAAAATGCCTTTTAGTGTGTTTTATTCCAAATCAAAATTGTTTAGTTGTCCTAAATCCTTTAGTCTCAAACAGTTCTCTTATTAAAAAAAAAAGTCCTGCCAGGTAAGGTGACGTATCCTAGCCAGGCTAAGGTAGGAGGATCAAAAGGTCAAGTCCACTTAGGGCAATTTAGCAAAACCATGTCTCAAAAAATTAAAAAAAGGACAGCGAACGTAGCTCAGGTGAACATCCTGGGTTCAATCCCCAGTGCCACATCAAAAACAAAAACCTTCCCATGACAGTGATTGTTTTTCAAACCCAGAATATTTGTCTTACAGGATTTTCACACTCTAAATTTACCTGATGGTGTAACCATTACCATTTCACATACCATTTACCTCTTGGTGTTAGGAAACTTGTTTTTCTATAGTGTTATGAAGTGGTAGGGCTGGGGATATAGCTCAGTGTCATACGTGCCTGCCTGGCAAGCACAAGGTCCTGAGTTCGATCTCCAGTACCACAAAAAAAAAAAAAAAAAAAAAAAAGAAGTGGTGCCCTCAGGGCTCAGGATGTAGCTTAGTGGGAAAGCATGTGCCCGCTGTATGCAAGGCCCTGGGTTCCACCCTCAGCTCTACATAAATAAAGTAGGCCAGCACCATAGGACCCTGAAAGTTAATGTAGAAGCTGGATTAGTTTCAGTTTGAATGTTTTGGGCACAGATCTTTGGTGGTGATTACATGAGAAGTTATGTAACGCCTGTTTTCCCACTCTTCATGTTTGACCATCAATTTAAGGTTGTGATCTGCACATTCATCATGATAATTTCCTTTTCCAATTTAATTAGTAAATAAACCTTTGAGTGTTCTTCTGATAGTATATCAGTATCTTGTGCCCCATTATTGTATTATCCATTCTTTCGGTATTGATGTTGAGCTCTGCTTATATCATTTGTTACACTGAATGGTAACAAATGGTGAATTTTTAAATTATTTTTTCCTCTGCATTCAGTACCTGGAGTTGTATGAAGATACACGCCCCCCCATGGACTCAATAATTTGTACTTGTGCATAATGTTTTTGCTTATTGACATTATGCTAAGTGAAGTAACCCAGAACAAAGAATATTACTGAAAGGTCTCTTGTGTGTCAACTCTTTAAAGAAGTCAAATACATAGAAACATTAGTGGTTACCAGGGCTAGTTAGGGGAAGAAATGGAGAGATGTTGGTGATAAGGTCCAGTTATATAGGATTAATAAGTCTAAGGATCTAATTACAGCAGGTGGAGGAGTATAGTTAATATTATTTTATTTTTTGGTACTGGAAATCGAACTCAGGACCTTGCACTTGCCAGGCAGGAGCTTGTGCCACTGAGCTATATCCCCAGCCCAATATTATTTTAATATTTATTGAAAATTTGCAAAGAACAGATTTTAGGTTTACATGTAGAAAAGGTAACTATGGAAGGGATGGATACGTTAATTTTCCTATCTGTGGACATACTGTGACAGCGTATATCAAAACATTTATTGCCTCAATATGGGCAGTAAAAATAATTTTTATGTATCAGATGTAGTCTTTTGGTTTTTTTAAAATGTTGAAGTTGTGTTCAGTTTGACCTGTGAGTAAGTACCTGTCTCTTAGATCCTTTCATCACAGCCATCTTCGAGTACTTTCCTTGCTGCTTTCCAGTGAGACGACATAGGCATCTCTTGTGTTTGACCTGTTTCCATCATGGACTGCTCACTTCTCTCAGGGCCGTTAGTTCTTTGTGGGCAGCAACAACTAGAAACTGAGCCTGAATGCTGAGACTGTTCATCGCCTCTAGGGTCGTTCATCAGAGATACAAAATACTTAGAAAAATAAGCCCAAAGCGCCTATGGACAGTTTCATTTTAAATTTAACATGGCATAATTTTTATTTAGCTTGTTCTTTCTGTTCTGTACCGCATACATACACATCCAAATTGTAATACCAGTATTACTATGAACAATAAATATACTGAGTGAAGATTTCTTGCAATTTGGTCATTGTTTTTAGATTATATTTCTGGGTGGGTAGGTATAGTAATATGCTCAGGAATTAGGGTGGGGGTGAGTCTCACTATGTAGCCCTGCCTGGCCTTGAATTTACAGTGACCCTCCTACCTCAGCCTCCTGAGTACTGGGGTCACAGGCATATACCACTATGTGTACCTCAGGATTTCTTTTTTTTGAGACAGGGTGTTGCTGTGCAGTTCAGGCTGGCCTTAAGCTCACTTTGTATCCGAGGCTGGTCTCAAACTCACAAACCATCCTCCTGCCTCAGCCTCCTGAGTGCTGAGATTACAGGTGTGCACCACTATGCCCAGCTAGGATTTCTTGAAGTAATTTTTATTTTATATGCTTATGTTAATTCAATATGCAGTTGAGGTCATTTATACCTATTTCTGTTCAG